>VIAB01041658.1:5468-21543 GCA_009801035.1 Oophaga pumilio
GGGGGAAAAAGTGCGTCTTATAGCCCGAAAAATACGGTACATCAAAATTGATCTGACTGAGATTTCTCTTTTACTCGTTCATTTTGCGTTTTATTCATAGATAAAAATAAATTTCCTAACACTTCTCTATTTGGATGCATTCTTTTCCACATCTGCCTAAATCTTTTGCATAGTACAGTAGATTGAAATTTAAAAAGTTATTATAAATTTAATGAAAGCACGTCATTCAATGACTGGACTACTGATGAATAACTATTTTTATATTTCAAAATAGTTTAATTTTACAGGTGAAAAGTATAGCGATGGGATGCATTTTGACAGCACTTATATTTTATAATTATGAAAAGAGAAAACACATTCCCTGTTAAAAGTTGTAGTATTACATTATGCTTACGCTATGGTTACAATAAATACATAAATGCATTGTAATAAAATAAATTAGCTTCATTAGGAATTTGGAGATTCCACAGTGTATGTAAGGATTTTATCACAAATGAATCTTGACAATGGGGGTGAGGTGGTTCCAGTGGCACAACTAGAGTCTGATAGGTACAAAATTTGGACCTCCCCCTCTTCATGTTGGTTAGATATATGGCCTTTGTAGCGTTCTTTCTTAATCCGATAAGGCCATTCAAGTTGCCCCCCTCCCCATTATGTAGTAATGTCCTCCAGTGTCCATCCTCTTGGTCCCTTTCCTGGTTTATATGTCTCCCATCCTGGGCACCTTCCTGGTAAAATGTCCTCCATCCTGGACCCTTTCCTATTATATATTTTGCCATCCTTGTATATATGTTTCCCATCCAGACATATATGTCCCCGATCCTGGACTCCTTCCCAGTATATAATCATGGCCAAAAGTTTTGGCCCCCTTGAAATTATCCCAGAAAATGAAGTATTTCTCCAAGAAAATTATTGCAATTACATATCTTTTGTAATACGCATGTTTATTATGAAATTATGTCCAATTTGCCTTTTTTTCTCTGTTTTTTGCAATGTTCCAGTACACACAAATGAAATAAACATGTGTATAACAAAACTGTCACGATCCATTTTTGGATTTGTGGCAGCTCAGGTTCCTCTCAGTTAAAACTTTTTTCCTTTCAGTCCAGCGGGGGTTAATGTCAGTTTTTCCCCGCTGGCAAGCTGGTGTAATTGCATTACTGCTGGGCCAGCTGATGTGGGCGGTGACCACTCCCACCATACTTTAAAAGGTCACCTGATGCATCAGCTAACTGTCAGTGATAGAGCAATCAATAGTGACAAAGCCGGAGTAAGGAGCTCTCTGGGTGCAGCGGTGTTTCTGCTGAGTTCTCTTTCCTGGTGCCTTTATCTGCTGTGTGGTGCTTTGCAGCAGAGAAAGCTAAGTGTTTATTTCCCTGTCCCTTTTGAGTTTGTTACTGTCACCCTACGTTGGCCAGTGCACTGGCCAGGGCAGTGTTAGGTGACAGCAAGTTACAAGGTATCCTGACGGCGGCGGGGGAAGGACCCGTATAGGGCATTAGGTGAGTGCAGGGACAGGCTCAGGTTTGATCTCAGGTGGTGACCATCCCTCATTCCCTATTGGTAGGGCCTTCCACCCCCCTATTCCATTCCCATTGTGTGTTGTGCCATTAGCTGACTGACCATCCGTTGGGTCGTGTCATACCGTGACAGTCACTCTGTGACAAAAACATGTGTACTTGCAATAATTGTCTGGGAGAAATACTTCATTTTCTGAAACATTTTCAAGGGTGCAAACACTTTTGGCCAATGACTATGTCCGCCATCTTAGGCCCCTTCCTCTTATATATGTCTCCCACCCTGGGCTCATCCAGGTATATATGTCCCCTATCCTGGGCCCCTTCCTGGTATATACAGTGGGTTCGGTAAATATTCAGACTCCTTTAAATTTTTCACTCTTTGTTTCATTGCAGCCATTTGGTAAATGTAAAAAAGTTCATTTTTTTCTCATCAATGTGCACTCTGCACCCCATCTTGACTGATAAAAACCAGAAATGTAGAAATTTTTGCAAATTTATTAAAAAAGAAAAAACAAAATATCATATGGTCATAAGTATTCTGACCCTTTGCTCAGACACTCATATTTAAGTCACATGCTGTCCATTTCCTTGTGATCCTCCATGATATGGTTCTACTCCTTTATTGGAGTCCAGCTGTGTTTAATTAAACTGATAGGACTTGATCACACCTGTCTATATAAGACCCTACAGCTCACAGTGCATGTCAGATCAAATGAGAAACATGAGGTCAAAGGAACTGGCCAAGGAGCTCAGAGACAGAATTGTAGCAAGGCACACATCTGGCCAAGGTTACAAAAGAATTTCTGCAGTACTCAAGGTTCTTAAGAGCACAGTGGCTTCCATAATCCTTAAATGGAAAAAGTTTGGGACCACCAGAAGTCTTCCTAGACCTGGCCGTCCAGCCAAACTGAGCAATCGTGGAAGAAGAGTCTTGGTGAAAGAGGTAGAGAAGAACCCCAAGAAAACTGTGGCTAAGCTCCACAGATGCAGTAGGGAGATGGAAGAAAGTTCCACAAAGTCAACTATCACTGCAGCCCTCCACCAGTCGGGCCTTTATGGCCGAGTGGCCCATTGGAAGCCTCTCCTCAGCGCAAGACATATGAAAGCCCGCATAGAGTTTGCTAAAAAAAACACATGAAGGACTCCCAGACTATGAGAAATAAAATTCTCTCATCTGATGAGACGAAGATAGAACTTTTTGGTAATAATTTTAAGCGGTATGTGTGGAGAAAACCAGGCACTGCTCATCACCTGCCCAATACAATCCTGAAAGTGAAACATGGTGGTGGCAGCATCATGCTATGGGGTTGTTTTTTAGCTGCAGGGATAGGATGACTAGTTGCAATTGATATAAACATGAATGTTGCCAAGTACAGAGATATCTTGGATGAAAACTTCTTCCAGAGTGCTCTGGACCTCAGATTTGGCCGAAGGTTCATCTTCCAACAAGACTATGACCCTAAGCAGACAACTAAAATTACAAAGGAGTAATGGTGGTAATATGTAGTTCGGTCATGGTGTGGCTGTATTTGTTCCCTGCATGTGGTATGATTCGGTAACTATGTGGTGGTAATATGTGGTCTGGTCATGGTGTGGTGGTCTTTGTTCCTTGTACATGGTATTATTCGGTCACTATGTGGTGGCAATGACCCCAAGCACACAGCTATAATAACGAAGGAGTGGCTTAAGAACAACTCTGTGACCATTCTTGACTGGCCCAGCTAAAGCCCTGACCTAAACCCAATTGAGCATCTCTTGAAAGACCTGAAAATGGCTGTTCACCAACGTTCACCATCCAACCTGACAGAACTGGAGAGGATCTGCTTGGAAGAATGGCAGAGGATCCCCAAATCCAGGTGTGAAAAACTTGTTGCATCATTCCCAAGAAGACTCATGGCTGTACTAGCTCAAAAGGGTGCTTCTACTCAATACTGATCAAAGGGTCTGAATACTTATGACCATATGATATTTCAGTTTTTCTTTTTTAATAAATAATTTGCAAAAATTTCTACATTTCTTTTTTTTTCAGTAAAGATGGGGTGCAGAGTGTACATTAATGATAAAAAAATGAACCTTTTTGCATTTACCAAACGGCTGCAATGAAACAAAGAGTGAAAAATTTAATGGGGTCTGAATACTTTCCGAACCCACTGTATGTCCCCCATATGGGGCCATCCTGATCAATAAGTGTTCCATCCTGGGCCAATCCAGGTTTATATGCTCATCATTCTGGTATATATGTTACCCATCCTGGGCCCGTTATCGTATACATGACCACCATCCTGCAATATATGTTCCCCATCATGAGTCCAAACGGTACATATGTTCCCATCCTGGAATATCTGTCTCCCAACCTAGGCCCATCCTGTCATGATCCACTTTTGGATCTGTGGCAGATCTCTCTTTGCATATTAAAACCTTTTTCCTTTCAGGCCATTGACTCTGTAACACTCAGCCAGGGGAGTGTGACCCAGGTCATGCATGATATACGCCTGCATATAGGGACTCGTCATGAGGAGTCCCTGTCATGCTAGGTCTTGGAGGGTATGCCAATACCCATCGTTTTAGCCCTCCCTTGGCTCACAAAACACAACCCGGTCATAGATTGGCGTTCCAGGGAAGTAGTCAGCTGGGGTCAGTCGTGTGAGGGCTGCTGCCCGTGGGCTACTGTCTCTGCCATCTTTCTGCAACCTTCCCCTTCTTCTCCAGTGGGGGCAGCAGAGGTGCTGCCAAGGAGTAGGGGTAAGTCCCAACCCTCACCACTAGCCAACCCTGTGAGTAGGAACCCACTTGGGAGGAGGGGTCAGGGGAGGGTGGTGGTTTCCTCTGAGAAATGTGTGAGTGTGGTGACACAGGGGGACGCCTCTGTTGTCAGTTCCTCAAAGAGTTCACCATCTTGTGGCAAACACGTGTGTGGCAATGAACGTTCAGGTCCGGACCTGTGTGTGAACGAGTATGTATGGGTGGCCACCACAAACTTCCGGAGGAAGGGTGCTGCTGGAGTCTGGAGTTCCAGGGTGATCAGGCAGTATTGGGTGTTGTCCATTCTCGGCCAGCGGACTTACCAGTTGGAGTTACCCCCAGTAATGCCCGTACATAACTCGTTCCCCAGATCGGCGCTCTGGAGATTTGTGGCACCTCCGGAGCATAAGTTATTGCCCCTTCCATCTGTCCACGTTTGCCATAATCCTGAGAGTCAGGTGACTGCAGGGGTGAACCCTGGTGGATCGAGGCGTCCTCACTGTAGGTGGTATATGAGGTGCGGTGTTGAGGGTCCTGAGGCCCCTCATTAAAGGGGGTTACTGTCACGATCCACTTTTGGATCTGTGGCAGATCTCTCTTGCATATTAAAACCTTTTTCCTTTCAGGCCATTGGGGGTTAATACATTGCTGCTGACTTGTCAGGGGAAGGTGGTCACCACTCCCACCATCCTTTATAAGGTCGCCTGAGGCGTCAGCTGACTGTTGGTGATATTGCTACCTTTTGGAGACCAACCAAGCTGAAGTCAGGAGCTTGCTGAGCGCAGTGGTACTTCTGCTGTTTCCCTGATTTGGTGCCTTTCTCTGCTGTTTGGTGCATTGCAGCAGAGCAAGCTAAGTGTTTATTATTTAGTTATTTAACCCTTTGGTGTCTGTCTTTCCTTTTTGTTGTTTTGGTATAATTCACTTTATTCCCTGTCTCACCTCCTGGGGAGGGGGTTGGTGGGTTTAGCTCAGGGCTAAACAGGAGACAGGGACAGGTTGGTGACTTGAGCCTCACTACCTTCAAGTATACCCCCAAGTTAAGGAGAGACAGGGCCCTTCCTTAGCCTCAGGGGCAGTTCAGGGGCCCAGGTTCATCGTCCCCTGTATTTCTACAACTGCCCCATAACACATCCTGATATATGTTCTCTGATCAATTGCTGTTCTTCAATGCATTAAAAAGGATTCTGCTCACTTTCCTCCATTTCCACGAAGAGTTTCGTCCTATTTTGTAGCTAGCAACTAACTTCAAAGTGCAGTGTGTATTGCTGTGTAGTGACCCTCGTTACCCCACTAACAAGTACGCCTCCCACACAGCACTGTTTTTCTATATTTCGGTAGATCTGAAAGTGTTGGCCATACTGATTGCTCATATAAAGAGGAATATTAATAATCACCGTTTAATACTGCAAGGATTCATGTTGTAATTAATGGGATCAGGAGATGAAACATAACTTTTGATTTATTGACAAATAGTTTCTGTACTTTAGTTTGGTTCTCACCTGCTCGCTTGAGATTACTAGACTACTCCAAATTTTACTATTTGACAGTTTGAAACGTCACAAGACATTTAAGTGTCATTTACAATGGTGTTGTTTCATCAATGTGCATTGAAGGAGGAACGTAAGATAAGGTGATTTCACTTTCTTAACATAGTTACATATACACTTTTCTTTTATTTATCATTATGCTTGAGAAAACCTTGTAGGGGGATTGCTGCCTATATTCTGTATTCACAACGAATGACAGATTCATAATCAAAATGTCTTATTGCTTGAATGAAATGTTGTACAGAGAATGATCCATCCCTGTATGTTTTCTGGTAATGTACAATCGGATATTACTTTAGTCGCTGCTCATGTGCTGTATTTTCCCAACAGTTACACAGCGAGGTTAGATACTAATCACAAGTTCACCCTAAATGTTCCTACTGGATGTTCATCAGTATTTTGCACCTGTGCTGCACCTGTGCAGCCAAATTTGACCGAATTAGAATTTTGCCCGATTCCAGATTCCCTCACCACCTATATTCTTGTATCCACCAATAGAAAAGCATTAATCAATAATGTTCATTGAAGGACACCACAAAAAAAAAATTTAACCTGTCTGAAGATTCTCCGAGTCACCCTAGATGTTCTACAATGATTGAGACAAAAGAGTAACTTTTCAGCATAAATGCACATTTCTATGTTCAGAGAAAGCAAAATGGCACCAAAACCTCATCCTAACTGTGAAACATTGTAGAAGAGCATTATAATTTGCAGCTGATTTGCTGCCTCAGGGCTTGAATGCCTTTTTATCATTGAGGGAACAATCAATTTAGAGGCAATCAAAGCATTTTATGGGAGAATGAGGGCAGCAGTCCATGACCTCAAAAGGGTGACACAAACCACATAAGTACATTGTATAGTAACTAAAGAATGGTTGAAGAATAAGAACATTTGTGACTTGGATTGGCCAAGTCAGGATCCTGACCTTAATCATATTGAAATAATGCCATGTATCATGAATGCTATGTATGCAAGGCATCCTAAAATATTGATGAATTGGAAAACATTTGCATGGAAACGGTCTAAAGTTTCCATGAAATATTGTGCAAATCTTGGGACTTGTTCTAGCTGCAGAAAGGATATGAGGAGGTGTGTAGGTGACAGCAGCATGATGTAGGGGCAGATAGGTTGATTTCAGGGATGTATCACTAAGCATTCTGTGTACCCTATATATTGATAGAAAGCTGTGGAAGGGTGGTTGGACCAGGAGACATGAGACCAATTGTCTCCTAGTGATAATCTTCTGATAAAGCAATGGTTTTCTTAAAAACACAGCCTAGTAAGTGACACATCCTGAAATCACATCTCTGCCCCTACATCATGCTGCTCTCATGTTACAAAGCAAAAACCTGTCTACAGATTCCATTTGAAGGAGGGTTTACAAGTTATTAAAGTAAAGGGTTACGTTATTTTTCTACCTACACTATGTATGATATGTTACTCAATGTACTCAATGAAAGACATGAATAGTGCACCAGTTTGTGTTATAAGTTTAGTTAGAATGTGTTTGTCTATTATTGTAACCTAGATAAGAATCACACCACAGTCTATTAGTATTCACTGTGGAAATCCATGTAACTTCAGAAGGATAATTTACATTTTCATATACCTTTCTCCAGTATGATTGGTTATAATTGTTTATGGCTGATGTACCCCTCTGAGATTACATGGCAAATAACATTAATTACATTACTTGATATTTCTACATTGAAGAGCGACCGAGTTTCAGAATTTCTAAACTCAAATTTCTGTTATCCTACAGACTACATCACATAGCGATCGCACCAGCGATCTCGCCAGATCTTGTCGTTGTCGTGATCGCTGGTGCGATCGCTAAGTGTGACAGTACCTTAAGCCTAAGGCCGTCCCTGGGAATGCTGGAGGTCTGTCCACTAGAGCCATACAGAAGATAGGGATGCAGTTTGCACTACACTAGGGATTAGCCCAGAGTTTGGGGGGGGTTAGATGAGGTTTTAATGAAAATGTTTTCCAGGTTACAGTAAAGCCCCCGTCTCACACAGCGATCTCGCTAGCGAGATCGCTGCTGAGTCACTAGTTTTGTGATGCAGCAGCGATCTCACCAGCGATATCGCTGTGTGTGACATTCAGCGACGATCAGCCCCCCTGCTGGGTATCGCTGATCGTCGCTGAAAGGCCAGGACATTTTTTTGATCGCTGGTCTCCCGCTGACAGGCACGCATCGCTGCGTGTGACAGGCGGGAAACCAGCGATCCGCTGATAACCAAGGTACACAGCGGGTTTCCAGGCGCGGGGCTGTGCCTGGAAACACGCTGTGTACCTTGGATACCAGCGCCCTGATGCAGGGAGCTGGTAACCAAGGTACACAGTGGGTTTCCAGGCACCGCGCAGCGCCTGAAAAACCCGACGTGTACCTTGGTTACCAGCTCCCTGCATCAGGGCGCTGGTATCCAAGGTACACTGCGGGTAACTAAGCGATGTTACCCGCAGTGTCGCTGTGCTGATCGCTGCCCTGAGCTGCCTGTTTGGCAGCTCAGCAGCGATCATGTAGCGATACACCAGCGATCCTGACAAGTGCATATCGTTGTCGGGATCGCTGGTGTATCGCTATGTGAGACCCGGGCTTTAGTCTGGTCAGAGTCCAGGACAAGTGCAAGTTCTGGGTGGAGTGTAGAGCAAGGCTAAACGTGGCAGAGTTAGCAGATTCTAGTGCAGTGAAGGAGCAGCAAAGAAGTACGAGTTCAGACAGTACAAGTCTCCTAGCAGAATAAGGGAACATCTTCGGCCACGTCGGGATGCCGGGACAGTCATGGATCTAAGGTCCAGAAGAGGTATAGAGAATCATGCCTCTTTCTCCCTGATGAGGAAGATATCAGCCGAGTTGTGGAGTGGGGTGAAGATGGTGGGTCTTAGGACAGTACTGGTACAAAGACTGATGGAGCACAAAACCAATGAGTAAGGAACATACTCCACCACACCACACACTTCACACCAGACATCTGTTTAGAAGATGGGTTTCAGGGCAGCGAGAACTCAGTTCCGGCCCACAGAAAACACACCCTGGCCCCCGCTTCACCTTGCTGGTCAGTGTTTGCTTAGTTCTTGTGCACTTAAGTTGTCTTGACATGTGACCACTGCAACCAATCATTGGCCACAACAGTGACCTCTCTGATGTTGACACGTAACTGCTACAGTCTATGATTTGCTGCACTGGTCACGAATTGACATGTCATGTAATTTACTGAAGCCTAGTAAACAAAGACCAGAAGGGAGACCAGGGATGCATCGGCACACGAGCGACAGGGGATTAGAAATATTGATTATTATCCTTGTATTATTTTTGCATATCCATGCCAGCTGGGTGTAAAATATTTCATATGGCTTGAAAACTGCATTACCCACTAGAAACAGCCTATCAATTCTTAGTAATTTGCAGAGCGTTGTTATCGCATGGAGTTGCCTAAAACTGGTTATGTTTCATTCTGCTCCATTCTAGTCTCACAAGCCTCATTACAATTTTCTTTTGCATATTATTGCCTCTTCTAATATCATTTAGGACAATAGTTGTACACTATTTATGTCTTCAGGGAACGCTTTAATAGTTTTGTGTTAACTTGTGCTGCACTGGAATGATATTGGAAGATATATTCAGCACCTCCACTTTAATCTTTGTGAAAGGTGCTTATTTTTGTGACTCGTAATTTCCTCTGAGAATCCAAATAGATCTGAGATGTTACATTAATAGGAAAACACAATCTGAGAATGGGGTATTCATTGTAACAGTTACTCTGCAGGCAGTGTTTGTCCTTCAGTAATAATGCAATGTGGAAAGGAAGCCTGCCGAGACGATTTGGATACAAACATACAGTCGATGGGGACATTTATTCAGAGAGCATTTAGGAAAATATAATGTGAGGCTATCGTGCTATTTTCAATAAAACGAATGAAAATCACAAATTGTTAGAAGAAAAGACATACAGTGAAGCATCAGCTGGAAGAATTACAATAACATGAATATGTCTTGCTGTTCTCCAGCTATTTTGTCAGAAGGAAAACTACATTTATTACCTATACAGCTGTGGAGTTGGTTTGTGTAATGTGGTTTCTGTTAAAATTAGTTTTATATGAGATCATGCATAGAAGATTGCCTTTCTCTTATTCTCTGATGAATAGATTGATCTCAGAGTATTTGGTGTAGTGAGATTGCAGCTATCAGAATATCAATGTTTGATCAGCGAGGTCCAGCCCTTCAGACCTTCCCTTCCCCCTATCAGTAGAAAGAAGAAATCATAGCTACGTATCTCTGTGTCACTTTAATTTAGGTATAACCTTATTAAGGAAACCTGTCACCTTCAGAAATGCTTTTTACCAGCTGATATGGTGGAAATCTGCATGTAAATAACACTTCAATCATGCCTGGCTGACTTAATGGAGCAGCAGACACACGGAGAAAATTAAAGCTTTATTCTCCCAGCAGCCACTTTCTTCCAGTGATCAGCATGGTGCAGGGAGCTGTTACAGTCACCGCTTACTACACATAGAGTGCCCTGTAATAACTCCTAGCATATTGATTGGCAGCCTGCTCTGCACAAATACACTGCAGAGCTGGTTGTCACTCTAAGTGCCAGGGAGTGATTACAGCAGTGATTACTGTGTAACAAGCAGTAACAGCTCTCTGCACCACCTTGATGACTGGAAGCCAGTGGCTGCAGGGAGAGTAACTTCATTTTTTTCCCTAGGAGCATATAGAAAAAATTGCACAAGGAACCAATGGGTGATACAATAAACATTAGTTTATTAAGAGCAAAAAGAAAAAAATAAATAAAATATAAAATATTTGTAAAATACTGTGGAATGAGGTGATGAAGCAAATGACTAAAAACATGGGCACCGCAAATCAGGGATCATTAGGAGATATGTAGTACAAAACTTAGAAAGCAGACCATATAATAGGGAGTATTAAAAGACATCAGCAAATAGCTATAAGAACCATGGTTATTTAGTAATGAATCAATGGTCCAGTACAAGGCCACTAAATAGCAGATAATTAGCAGCTGATATCTTAAGAAAGAGTCATATCAGTAATAATGCAGGTAAAAGCTTTGCAGCATGAGGTTAAACAATCAAATAATAGAGTATGCATTACCTTAGCCTTGTATTGCAGTGCCACTACCCCGACGTGCGTTTTGGCAGGTGTGATTTCCTTGCTTTGTGGTGCCCAATTTTTTTCATAATTCGCTATCATCACCCCATTCCACAGTATTCACAAAATATATAATATTTGAACTTAATAAACTAATTTTTATTGTATCACCCATTGGTTATTTGTGTTATTTTTTCTATTTGCTCCTAGTTCATCTCCTTGCACTAAACCCCTTTTATTTGTGTATAAGAGAGGAACACTGTGGACTTTACCTTATAGTTATACCTACAAAGGAGTACCTTGGCTGATAGCCTTATTTAGGATTTCATTTTTTCCCTGTAGCTCCTATTACAGTAACAATTTAAAAGCTATTTACCTGCACATTATCATAATATCTACAGATAGTGTGGATGTGACAAGTTCCCTTAAAGCATAATTGCAGGGGACCATTCAATGCCTCTCATAATGCTAATGGAAATAAGAAATAAGACTAAAAAGAAAACCACGGCAGCCAGCAAATTGAAGATATTAGATATCACATGGCTAAATATATTAGTCCTTTATGTAAAGTGCATATCAAATTCAACATTTATATTATCCAAGCATGGCTACTAGCTAGTGTTTGCAATGTGTGGTTGCACAGAACACTAGCCAGTAGACTGCAGTAGAGGCAGCAGGGAGTCAGCTGCAAATTACTCTGTGCACAAAAGCTGAAGAACCTTCTAATCATGGGACTCAGCAGCAGAAGCTGCTCACAAACAGGAGCATGACTAAAAATGTGACAAGGCACTGGAGTCTGTGTGAGTGGTTGTAAAGGCAAGTGGGAAGCTTGTATTTATAGTTTGCAACACATATGGAAACAGTGGTAATGTGCGTGGGAGGCTTCATACAGTGTGGGGATATCATATTGTGTTTGGGGGGATGTATTGTAGAAGCATCATACATTGTGGCAAGGATGTACTGTTGAGCCATAAAACTATGTTTGTGAGTGTGGAGCCCCAGCTGTGACTGAATCCACATCTCCAGAAGGGTGCACTGACAGAGGACCCCACTAGAGGTCAATATGCACACACACATTCCAGCTTACCTTAGGAGACCAATAGAGGGAGCTGGTTGCAGGCACACATAAACTCAGTTTTAGTTTCACTTTGCCTCAGAATGACTTTGGAGAGAAGAGTGGGAGCAGCTCACGGAGCAGCTCAGATAAGATCAGAAGAGAGAAGTTTAGCTCAGTTCTGAGCCACAGCTCTGTCATAGAGAGAGCTGCAGAGAGCCTATACATGGAGGCTGGTACGGGTGTACTGAAATCACCCTAGTCTGGTCAGAGCTAAATCTGAAGCAAATCTGACTAAGAAGCGTGCCGACGCTTAGAGAGCGGCGAAGAGGCAGCTTGCCTGCTGCCAATGTGTGTTGTGAGCAGGACCCGGGTAGGGTCGAAGGCAAGTGGAAGCAGAGGGAAAAAGGAGCATTAATAGCTCTCCCTAACAAGTCACCGGACATCGGGGTCCGAGCCTTTAAGGATTTCTACAACCTTGAGGAGAACACCGAAGTTCCTGTAGGACTACAAGTCCCAGGGTACCACAGAGCTGTTAATCAACAGGACCAGGAGGACAGAGTCGGCTTGATCAGCCTGAAAAGACTTGTTCTACCAAAGAGAAGGTCCAATCACCAATTCAGCCAGGTACAGAACAGAGACTGAGTCAGACTTAGTTACATGCAGGTCAGGACTGGATCACACAGTGCAAAGTACAGGAGGCCATATACCTACCCGTGGGGAAGTCTGAATGTGCATCCTTCGCCTCACAGTGCTCCGGGGACATACCTGCAACATCTACAAGTAAAGGTATGGAAAGAGACTGCATTGTGTGTGACTGAATTATTATCTGCACCCTGCATCACCACCATAGACTTTGAGGGACCAGTCCCACCTGTGGGGGACTTAACATCTAGCTGCCATAACATCCCCTCAGAGATCTACCCTGCAGCGCTGGTCAATCAGATCAGAAACCACAGGTGGCGTCACGAATTATTCTAATCTACAATCCCCTGTAAATATCCCCCATTGCATGACCGCCCAGGGCCACGGACCGAGTCCAGCTGCCAGTGACATTCCCCATAGAAGTCGACGGGCTCGGTGCCGAGTACCCCATAGCCCTGGTACTATGTGCGAGTCATCTTGACACTGAAAAGACAAAAAACTGCTTGGGAGGGATTGTACTGCGGTAAAATCTTACTGTGGCGGACACTGTGGAGACATCATACTGTGTGAGGAGGATGTACTGTAGGGAAGATGTACTGCAGGTACATTGTACTGTGGAGGGATGTGCTGATGGAGCATCATACAGTGTGGGGGGGATTTACCATGAGAGTATCATACTCTGTGTTTTGAAGATGTACTGTGGGGGTGGCACACTGCCAGAGGCAGCAAAACAACCCCAAATCATCTTTGAACCTCCACTATATTTGACTGTAGGTACTGTGTTCTTTTCTTTATAGGCCTCATTCCATTTTCATTAAACAGTATCTCTACCAAAAAGCTCTATCTTGGTCTCATCTGTCCACAATACACCTTACACAGAAGGATTTGGCTTAAGTACATTTTGCCAAACTGCAATTTAGCTTCTTTATGTCTTTGTGTCAGCAGTGTCCTCCTGGGTCTCTTTCCACAGCATTTTATTTAATTCAAATGTCAACGGCTGGTTTGCTCTGACACTGATGCACCCTGAGCCTGCAGGACAGCTTTAATTTTTTTGGAACTTGATTGGGGCTACTTATGCACCATCCGGGCTATCCTGTGTTGCAACTTTTCAGACAGACACACAATGCAAAGATTGAGTCAACTTCTCCCCTTTTTATCTGGTTTCAGGTATGATTTTCATATTGCTCACAACTGTTACTTGCCACAGGTGAGTTTAAACGAGCATCACATGCTTGAAGCAAAGTTGTTTACCCACAATTTTGGAAAGGTGGCAACAATTTTGTCAGGCCCATTTTGGGGTTTTTGTGTGAAATTATGTCCATTTCGCCTTTTTTTCTTTGCTGTTTTGTGTTGTTCCAATATATACAAAGTAAATAAACATGTATATAACAAAATAATGTTTAATTGCAATAATTTTCTTGGAGAAATGCTTCATTTTCTGGGACAAATTCAAGGGGGCCAACACTGTTGGCCATGAAATATATATGGATTGAAGTATGCTGTGCTTGACTCACTTCATTACTACACTACTATACTTTATACAGTACATGTGTGCACATTCTGTTTGATTATTTATCTGAATTAAAAATGAATTATTGTAGATAATATATTACATAAACATTTAGAATGTCAGCACTCCTTAATCTGCCTCCAATTTTTCATGTGCTGGTTTCCCAATTCTCCTTTTTAAGCATTTTCTTTTAACATTTTTAATAAAGTATTTTTGTGTAGGTCTGTTTGGGCAAGGCTAGGGAGAAGCACACTGCCCAACAGTAGGTGCACAGTAAGGCCTCAATCACGCGTCAGTATTTTTTTATCAGTATTTGTATCCCAAAACCAGAAGCATCTCCAAAAGACACCGTATCAATATTTCAATTATAGTTTTTATCTGTGAGTACCGCTCCTGGCTTTGGCATAAAAACACTGATGCAAAATACTGACAAAATACTGATGTGTGAATGACACCTAAGGCAGTGGGGTCTAGAATTACTTCACATACAAAGTCTATTGGTGATTATTTTTATAGAATTTGTTATCATTAATGCATGTTACATAACGAAGAGCTAGCATAGGCTAAAATACAGCATTTCAGCAGCCAATATCAGGCATGATAGTGTAAAGTGACTGAAAGTGGTAGTCATGACCGAGCTGCTGCCTCAGTCATTACACCCTGGCACTTTACAGGAAAATCGTGTCCCACTCTCAATGTGCCGCCCAGTGAGGGGTGTGTCACATTCATGTGTAGGCCACAAGCCTCCGCTGTTTCCAGGCCTCCATCTTCCAGAGCCACCGCACATTACTCAGAGGACAAGTAGCTCATAATAACCAACAAAAGTTTACTGGACAATTCGAGTTCATCAGATTGTAGCATGCAGTATCGGGCACAACTCTTCTTGTTCCTTGTTCCCTTAACAAAGTCAGTTTCCAGAGTTACTATGCGTTCCTCCTGGATTATCCCTGTGTTGGATATTCCTGTCTGCCCCAAGGATTTCCTGTCCAGTCCCACAGTGCACCCGGGATCCGTTACCTTCCCCTCCGTGCCCATCGTCCCCTGTATGACTCGGGATAAGGCACTCCTCCTAGTACCTATTCTGAGCCCTGAGCTCTGGACACTGCAGGAATGTCTGCAAGGGATTCTAGTAAAGCTCTCCTACTGCCATGAACAATAGCTGCCCACTGGTGCCAGCAGCCCACTGTGCTTAAACTTGACCTTGGTTACTGTACTTCCCTATCAGAAAGTAGTCCGCTTTATACTAGCATTATGCCCATCCCAAACATTAGCTGTATCTTCTCCGATATCCTTTAACACTATGTACTAAGCCTATTGTCCTTATCTTATGTCCTAGCTCTCTATACCTTACCCTTTGCTCAATACTAACATAACACAGTATACATGTTACACTTAAAGCGAACCTGTGAGCAGGATTGTGCTGAATAACCTACAGACAGTGTCAGGTCAACGCAGTTATACTGATTAAAATGATACCTTGGTTGATGAAATCCGTCTTGTGGTTGTTGTTTAATCTTTATTTGTAGTTTTGAGTTGATGACATTCACGTGCTGCGGGGCAGCCTGTGGAGTGAGCAGTTTTATGTGGTGCTCTGCTTACATATTCATCCTTATGGGATTACTAGATGGTGGCCCGATTCTAACGCATCGGGTATTCTAGAATATGGAGGTCATTGGCGCCGCTGGTCAGGGTACTACTGCTGCGAGCAGCCGGGAGATGATCTCCCAGCTGCATCGCCGCTGATCTCCGTGCGGCAGATAAGCCGCTAACGGCCGCCATCTTTTTTGTGAAATCCCGCATCGCTGATTGGCCGCGGCCAGACCAATCAGCGATGCAGGATTTCCTGGACAGAAAGACAGACAGACAGACCGGATAAGACAATTATATATATTAGATCAGGGATGTCAAAGTCAAACACACCGAGGGCCAAAA
>VIAB01041666.1:7150-21533 GCA_009801035.1 Oophaga pumilio
TTTGTGTCATTCTCAAAACTTTTGGCCATGACTGTAAATAAGAGATAGGGAATCACTGCTTTGAACCCAAACTAGATGCAAGGAGCCAGAAACGTAGGGTTTTACATGCATTATAGGAACATTTGATAACAAGCATGAGTGTGTCTATAATGTGTTCAGGAAACACTGGGACATTCTTAGGGTTGACCCAGATCTGGAGGGGGGTGGTGGGTAACATGCCAGCAATCACCTATAGAAAGGGCCTCTCTATTAAAGACAGCCTGGTACACAATTCCTTAAAAAAAACAGACCGAAAAATATGTGGCTTCTTTAAATGTGGTGACTGCTGCACATGGAAATGGATGAACAAAAGCTTTAGGAGTTAATCCGCAGGCAAAACTTTTTTTTCAAAGAGACTTCTGTAATTGCAAGACCACAGGACTCATCTAAATGTCCAACCAAATGCATCTGCCCTCTGGACTACATAAGAAAGACTAAAAGGGAGTTCATATAAATTCAAATAAATATATAAATTTCGTAGGCTACTATTGTCAGAAAAATCTAACGATAGTAAAAGGGAGTCAAGGAAGTGGAGGTCTGACGGTCTTGGAGGTCTACCGCTACAGGCAAAACGCATGAAAGAGACCCAACCAGGAGTCTACACATTTACAAAAATTAGTGGCAGACACCACAAAGTGGCATAAATTGCAATAAAGTAGAATTTGTATAGCAGGGACCGACACCTCTTCCATTACAGCCAACCCAGCAGATGGAGACAGTAATGGGCAAGGTGGTGGAATTACTGTTCCTTATTCCTCTGAAAGCCTGGAAGGGTTGTAACTAGGTGGCCTACCAAATCCCTACTCAGATAAGTGGCAGCAGGTGAAAACTGCAAACCAAGGAGGTACAAAGAGGTGGCACCAGGTGCTACTCCATGGCTAACCTACAGAAGATGGCAGCTGACCCCCTACAGCGGGAAAGCTGCTACAGCCCAAAGGAGGGATGAAAAATGCAAGCAGGCACTGTAGGGACTCTTGAACCACGGGTGCAGATGGGACCAGCTGAGGAACAGAAAAGCCTTGGCAGGTGTGGGGTGGACTGGGTGCTAGACAGATGGGCCCTGGCAGGTGCAATGTGGACCGGCTGATGGACAGAAGAGCGCAGACAGGTACAATCAGACGGGCACAGAAAGGTAAGAGCAGATGGGTACAGGATAGACAAGCAGACAGGCGGACCTGGAGAACCTGACAACTATCAAGCATGCAAGGCAAACTAACAAAGTAGCTCATGCACCTCCATATTGGAGGAGAAGCTTAAAATAGAAGGTGTCACCCAGCTATAAGCTGGGAATACCTTGGGTTGATGCAAGCGGTCCCTTTAAGAGGGATGGAACACGCGTGTTCACCCTCTAAGCATAGTTCCCAGTCCTACAACTGAACCTTGGTGGACACCGAAACCTAGGGGGCGAGATGAGGAGGTTGTGTGTCAGTGGGAGACACTGAATGTCCTGTCTGTTAGGTACGAGGAGATCCAACAAAGGGCCAAGTCTGTGATGTCAACAGATCAGAAAGTCTGTAGGAAGAAGGAATGGTCTACTGTGTCAAAGGCAGATGCCAGGTTCAGGAGAAGGAGGAGGACAAACTCGCATCACTTTCATTTGTAAGCAGTCAAAGAGGGAGCAAGAAGAGAGGTGGGTGGACAGTTCAAAATGGATGTGTTGTTCCAGTAGTTTGGAGACATAAGGGAGAAATGATGGGTGATAGGTATTTATAAAAAAAAGAGAGGAGAAAAAAAAGGCGCAATAGGGTCTTATCCACGTTATATTAGGTAGAAACACCAAGAGAATATAAGACAATTGCTCTTGGGAATCACAGATGGCTGAGTCTGCAGATCTCTTCACACATAGTATGCCATGGGCATAGTAAGTGTACTCTAAAGACTCACAAAGTCAAGAGGAGGAAATCATCTGCACCAATGACCAAATTTTTCCTCACTTTGATGCATGGCCGGACAAAGTTTGGTCTGAGCATAAACCAAACCCTCGTCAACAGATGTTAACCCCGTTAAGTGAAGGTAATCCATTTGTTATGAGACTCAGATATTTGAGGTGCCTGCGGACTGTACTGTGCTGTCAAGGCAGGAAGATGAGGAGGGTAACTCTTAGGGCGAGGAGTGGGAAAACAGAGAGGATGACGATGCGGTAGTAGATCACACTTGATGTAAACTCAGAGGCATGCAGCTGAGTAGCTCAGCAGAGAAGGAGGATGAGAAAGATGAGGAGGTTATATAGACACAGAGTTATGCAACCATGATAACCAATGCATCCTGGGCCCCAACTCGGACAGTGGACAGCAGCATTCACGGTTCTGCAGTTGCCTAGCTTGGGTCTTTTTTTCAGACTGGAAAAAAATCTAAAAAATCATGTTATCTGTCAACTTTTTAAAAACAACCTAGTAGAGTAAAAAAATGAAATAATTTCAGTACTACTTGAATGACATGGCACATGAGCAATCACCATGCATTAATCTTGTAATGTCACTGTGCTAAAATGCAGACTAGCGAGTCTCACCAACCACTGTCCACCTCATCAACCAAATTTTCTGATACTTCCTCCTCCCTCACCGTGGCAAGTGTTGTTACACAGGTCTCCGTCTGAAGATCCTCCACTTATTTACCCCCTACAGTTGTGGTGAATGAGAGCCTGTCAGCTGATATGGAATTGGACATGCCTGCTGGTTTTGACTGATCTTACATACCAAGCACACCCCATCTTTCTCAATCCACCGTAACATCTCCGCTTGCACCTCTCTCACAGTCCAGCATCTTGTCGTGTTCACCCTACTCCACCCTCTGTCAGCACAGCAGCAAGCTGATGACCATCACAGTCCCCCCAGTACCAGTTGCTCAGTCACCATTACTTCTCTAAGAAAGATGTGCTAAAGAAACCACTGTCGTGCTGACTTTCACCATTCCACTTCAGTTGCTTTAGAGATCTTTCGACCTGCTGGTTAACCGGTTAATATATATATGATATGACCACACCATGGAATTAAAATCTGCACATGTTACAGTGACTGTGGCACCACCAACACACTGTGGAGTTGGACCTCATGAAAGAGACCGACCTATGAGCGCCTTCTTGCAGCACTATCTGCAACATGATTGTTACCTGTATAGTTATGATTCCAAATAGTGCTGAGTAATGGGCTGCCAGTGTGTTCTATCCACAATACAAAACTAAATTTTGCCTGTTGCTTCCCCTCCTGGAAAGGGACGTGCCCATGTTGCAGTATCAAAACATGCTGGAAGACAATCTAGACAGTGGTTTTCCCTAACACAGCAGTGAGGTACACAGTTTGAATTGCAGTGATAGCCTCCCAACCACAGAAACGTTCAGTTGTCAACACAAAAACATTAGCCGTCTTGCAGTGCTGTAGTCCTGTGTTACAACCCCACCAAGGACAGCATCTGCAAAGAATTTGCATGTTCTACCCATTTGCGAGGGTTTACTCCCAGTAATTATTTTTCTATCCACACTACAAATAGTAAATTTAGATTGTGAGTCCCAATGATGACAGTGCCAGTAATGTCTATAAGATGAATATTGAACTATTGGCACTATATAAGTGAAAAAACCCTCCAAAAATTGAAAGTGATGCTCAGCTACACTTAAGTGGCACACATATAAGTTTCGTGGTTTAGTATTGTCATAAAAATGTAACGATAGTAACAAGGGTATTTGACTCAAAGACAGTGGAGGACTGCCGGAGGCCCACTGCTACAAGCAACACACATGAAGGAGACCCAACGCGGAATCTACAGATTTACAAAAATTAGTGTCTGACACTAACAAAGTGGCATCAATTTTACCACAGTAGAAATAGTATAATAGGGACTGACAGGTCGTCCACTACACTCAACCCAGCAGATGGACACCCAACCAGGACTGTTCACATTTCCACAAATTAGTGTCAACATCTCTAACAGCAGCAGCAACAGCAGGCACATAGCCCCACTAAAGATATCAGAGACTGCAATTATGCAAGAACAAAGCAGCAAGGTGTACCCATTTGGGACAGTAACCACACTAACGGTAAAACCTACCTAGTGTGAATAGTGGCCAAGAGTCTCTGGGTCCCAAATGGACACCCAGCTTCAGAGGGACTATATGTGAACTACACAGCTGAGTAGAAAGCTCTACTGAGCTGTGTAGTTCATATATAGTCCCTCTGAACGGTAGGTTTACCGTTAGATAGTGTAGTTACTGTACCAGACCAGATGGGTACACCTTGCCGTGGTGGGACAGCTTTATACTTTTTTGATCAAAACAGTGTTTACTAAGTACCCTATATTAATTATTTAATGCACTTGCTTTTTTACTTATTTATTTTAATTAGGATATATGCACACATTGTTTTTCCTTTGTTTTTTTTTGCTTTTTTGGCCAGTGTGAGCATGCTTCTATATCTTGCATGTCATTCAAGTCTACTTCAGTTCAGTTTTTTTTTATTTGCTTTTCTTTAGTATTTTGTATTCAGTACAAATAGGGCGTGGCCTCCTTTCTACTAAGCTGTGTAGTTCATATATAGTCCCTCTGAAACTGGTGTCCATTTGGGACTCAGAGACCTCTGCCACTATTCACACTAGGTAGGTTTTACCTCTAGATAGTGTAGTTACTGTCTCAAATGGGTACACCTTACCGTGGTGGGACAGCTTTATACTTTTTTGATCAAAATAGTGTTTACTAAGTACCCTATGTTAATTATTTAATGCACTTGCTTTTTTACTTATTTATTTTAACTAGCGTATATGCACACATTGTTTTTTCTTTTGGTTTTGTCTGTATAACATTGACTAGATGCTCCAAACAATTTCAAAGTGAGATGTTCCCTACTGTATGACGTTAGTAACTGAATAATTTTTGGGGGGCTTGTCGATAAGGCCGGTATAACATTGGCTGGATGCTACTAACAATTGCAAAGTGAGATGTCCCCTACTGTATGGCGTTAGTAACAGAAGAAATTTTTTGGGCCTGTCGATAAGGCTTGCAAAACATTGACTAGATGCTACAAGCAGTTTCAAAGTGACATGTCTCTTACTGTATTGCATTGGTGACAGAATAACTTTTCTGGGCCTGTCGATGAGGCCGGCATAACATTGACTAAATGCTTAAAACAACTTCAAACTGATCTCCCCTTCTGTATTCGGTTAGTAACATAAAATAATTTTTTTTTAGTGTAGATGAGGCCTATATAATGTACAAGATTGTCCATGGTGTTGGAACGCCCTCTTTCCAACAATTGCTGCTGGTAAGGTGCAGGTTTGCTGGAGAAATATGGCCGACGTGTCATTACATGAACTGATCAGGAAAAGGGCTATGACGACGGCGGGAATGGGAACGTACAACAGGATCAATAACAGGGCAGCTATGGGAAGTACGAGATCCAGGATCCAGCCTACAACAGTAACTCATTTACCCAACACCAATTACCAGAGAGCATTTGATGCTCCTCAGAAGATGTGTGTAACAGATGCGCATTTCAAGCTAGGTATAAAAGATGCCTGTGAGAAATTGGATGCCAAAAATGTTCATAATGTAGAAGATAGGCTCAAAACAATTTCAAACTCAGATCTCGGATGCTGTATCACGTTTGCAAAAAAAATTAAATTAATTAATTTTAATGTGTAACAGCTCTGCACAGAGAACAATTCCAATGCCACTAAAATGAAAAGGTTGGATACAGCAGGCTGTATCATGTTTATCAACAGAAAAAAGCGATTTTTTTTAATGTGCTTGATGTCTGCAGACAGCCTCATATCACCACCACAAAATGACAACATGGGATATGGCGGGCTGTATCGCATTCAGCAACAGAAAATATTCTAATTTTTTTTAATGTGAGTTAAGTCTTCAGACAGGTTCATATCACTGCCACAACATGGCAATGTGGGATACGGCGGGCTGTATCACATTCATCAACAGAAAAAAATGTTCATTTTCTTTAATGCATTTTAGGTCTGCAGACTGGTTCATATCACCACAGCACTAAATGACAAGGTGGGATACAGCAGGATGTTTCACATTAAGCTAGTGAAAAAATATTAATTAGAATGTTAAACTCGTGCATGGAACACAATAGTAGCAGTGCACAACACACTTGCAGAAACATGTGCCCTTCTGGCTTTATCTGTGGACCTCAGTAATGGCCAAAAAAAGTGCTAGAAGGTAAATTTATCAGTCACACTGGACACTAGCAAGCTACACTATCTGACTGATATACAACTACCTAACTAACTAGGTAAAATCTTGCTGTTAACAGTGCCAGCGTCAGGAGCAGCCTCTCTGTTACAGTGTCAAAATGGCGCTAAAACAAGATGTCCGCTATTTAAAAGAGGGACATGTGATTTCAGCAGCCAATAACACAAGCCATGGTGTCAGGACATTGTAGGTGTTTCCTGCGCCCTGATTGGCTAGCCGCAATGTGCACACATAAAGTTAAAAAAATGACTGTTTACAAGAACAAGAACACATGCCAAATGCTCACGATACATAACCATTATCGTTGCTAAAGTGCTGAAAATACTTTTGTGGCAACGCAAATGTTACCAATTTTTCCAGATTTTATAAAATTTTGCATGTGTTTCCGATCACGAATCCGAATGTGCCATATTCATGCCAAATTTATTTTTAGCAATCGTTTTCCGAACAAATTCGCTCATCACTATTCTGGCTAATCGGCAGAGTCAGTTCCTTCCTAAAATGATTTCTAACGATCAGCTTGGTTTTCTTAAAAACAGGCAGTCAGCAGATGGGACGAGAAGGCTCATTAATTTGATGAAAATAATTTCTTCCCCAAAACTGCCACAGTCATATCTCTTGATACTGAAAAGGCGTTTGATCGTCTTAACTGGACATATCTACGTGCCGTTCTCCAGAAGTTTGGGACACAGTCTCATTTTCTTTCTAACATCTTAGCCCTATATGCCAAACCCAGTGCAAAAATTTACTTAAATAACAGCCTTACATCTCCTTTCAGCATTACGAATGGCACTAGGCAATGCTGGCAGTTATTGCCCCTGCTGTTTGTCATGACAATAGAGCCATTGGCACAACTTATTAGAAATGACCAAAATATCTCAGGAATTCAATCATCTACCAGAGAGTATAAAATTGGGCTTTGTGCTGACGATATTTTCACTCTGACCAAGCCAAGTTACTCAATTTCAGCCCCTCAAACTCAAATTGTTAAAGTTAACAATTCTAAGTCTAAATTCCTCAGTTTTAGCTTAACCACTGCTCAACTGACTGATTTAGCATCGATCTCCCCTTGGAACTTAACTGATGACCACTTAACATACTTAGGCTTGAAGTTTACCAAAAATATTAAATTCCTGATTCCCACAAATTTAGAAATTCTTTCTACTACCATAAATAAAGTCTTAAATGCCCTAAAAGATAGAAACTTATCATGGTGGGGAAGGATCGTGACTGTAAAATCATATATTCTACCTAAAATATTTTATGTATTCAGGTCGCTCCCCCTGAAAATCTCCTCCTCATTCCTTACCAGTTTGCAAAGCTCAATTAATCATTTTATTTGGGGTAGGAAGAAAGCCAGAGTGGCTCAAAATGTTCTTTATAATCAAAAACGTTATGGTGGAGCTGGACTACCGAACATTTTGGCTTATTACTTTGCTAATCTGATCAAACAGAGCTGTTTTTGGTGGCCTCATAAAGACCCTCCAGCCTGGTACGATTTGTTAGTATTAGGTTTTCTCTTAAACAAGCAAATTCCTTTTAGTTCCCACCCCATTCTCCAGCCCTCCATTGAGGCCTGGAAAAGGCTTGCTAAACCAAAAAAGGGTTGTGATAAAATCCATATCCTCAAGAATATTCCATTATCTCTTATCCATAAATCTAGGGGATTGGTTTTGGACCCTCTCTGGCTCAAATTGGGTATTAAGAAACTGGGAGATATCTACGATGGTTCTAAATTCTATCCTTATTCTTTTATTAAAGAAAATTTCCATTCATCCTCCCTATCCTTTTTTCATTACGTTATTCTCAAGGAACAAATTAATTTCTTCCTGCAAGTGCTCCCTCGGATTTCTGAACCGGTTTTAAATTTACTTTGCAACTTGGATCATAAAATTTTTTTGAGTCTTAACTACGTTTACCAATGGTTTAACCACAACACGCTGTTGGTCAAAACACAAAACATGGTTAAATGGGAGTCGGAACTTCATTTAACGTTTGACCACTCTGAATGGGAATATGCATGTACGCTTTCCTATGCATCTTCTCTCTCTATGGCCCTTCAAAAATCATACCACAAACTCCACACAAGGTGGTATTTTACTCCTGCTAGATTATCTAAAATTAACAAAATTCATTCACCTAATTGCTGGAGAAACTGTGGTCGTTATGGTAATCTCCTCCACATTTTCTGGCAATGCCCGAAAATCCGTCCGCTCTGGAAGAAAGTTTTGGGTCTTATTAATGCCATCTCTTCTAAACAAATTCTACTAACACCTCAATTGGCCCTTCTCACACTAAATACTGAAAAAATTGACCCACATTTGAGATTATTAATAGTCCACATCCTACTGGTAACCAAAAACAGCATTGCTCTCTACTGGAAAAAATCCAGTCACCCTCTTTTCAAGACATTGTTGATAAAATCACACTTCATAAATCGTTTGAATATAAACTAGCATTGGTTAATAACCACTGCGATAAATTCTTCAAAAAATGGTCCAAATGGATGAATTGTTTCCCTAATATACGAAATGTACTCGTCTGTTTTCTTTCTTATTAGTTCATTTTATGTTATAAACTTTGTCACTAATGTACTATAGTTACAATTTCATATTGTTTCCTCGTTCACCCCCTTTCCTGCTTTTTCCTTTCCCTTTCCTTCTATCTCCCTCTTTCCCTTCCTTATTCCCTATTGTTTCCCTTCCCGTCCTTGAAAATTTGAAAACTTGAATACATTTATTGGAAAAGAAAATACGCCATGTTCTGTGTTCTCAAAGTGGTTAAACCTTACCCTAGGGGTGCAACCACGACAAAAATCTACTAAAAGGGAAAGTGAATGGATCTTTCGCATGAACCCTTTGGCCTCAAGGGGACCGAATTAGCAGCTATCATATGCTTGTTTTCTGTGAAGAACAACTTACTGTAGGGACCTGTTTATATATATAGATTATTCTTTGCCATAAATATTGTATTGCCCTGTCGAGCTCTGCCCTGCATACTGATGCTGGACATTACCTACAAGTGCTTCTCACTAATTTAGAATATCATCAAAAAGTTAATTTATTTCAGTTCTTCAATACAAAACGTGAAACTCATATACAGTATATTGAGAGTCATTACAGAGTGATCTATTTCAAGTGTTAATTTCTGTTAATGTTGATGATTATGAAATAGATCACTATGTTTGTAATTACTCTCTATAATATATGAGTTTCAATTGTTGTATTGAAGAACTGAAATAAATTAACTTTTTGATGACATTCTAATTTAGTGAAAGCACTTGTATATTATCTGATGGGGTGATGATCTTGTCATTAATTCTGGACTAATATCTTTACTCCTCTTGCCCTGTTAATAGGGTATTTTTGTTTATAACAAGTGTCTTGACATTATAGATATTTGTTTGCAATTAAAAACCACAAGGAATGGGTGGACCTTGGAGCGCACACTGTTCCGGTCATGCGCTTGACACGACGAAGGGACAGACAAGTTTATACAAGCACTCATCATGGTGGACTTCTGGAGACAGGGAGTTCAACACCCTATAGATATGGGGACATATATCATTATTGAAGAATAGGAGGTTTCTTTCCCCTTTAAACAGGAAAAATAGTTTCATGAAGGGAGGGGTTTAAATGCTATTTAAACAAGGGCACTTGGATCTGGGCACAAGAAACTGCATATCATGATGACATAATTTCACTCTATCAGGCCTCTTGAGAAGCTACACTGGTGAAACACGATGAGTCTCATGTTTGACATGTCTGGATAAGTATCAACAATTTCCCAAACTAATATCTATCTATTAACCTCATGCCTATTTAGTATTATCACGACTTTATTGGTTGGTTTTATGCATATGCTATTAAGCACTTGCCTGTTTGGGTTACATGCCAGGTTATGTGGTTATCCAGACAGCCATATCAAAACATATTTATTAAGAGAAGTGCAGAGAATCCTAGGGACAGCCGCCGTGGAGCGAGTGCACCATCTATGCCTACCTAGGGTTCCAACCTCTGCTGTCTAGGCAGGGGTCCAGTTGTTAGGATGCAATAGGGACTATGAGTACTTCATAGCTTTTTTATCTGCTTTAACTTTAAGACACCTGGATATAAAGCCTTACCTGTTTTTCATTTTCCCTTTTGATTTGCTTCAAATCATTGTTCATGCTGTAGTATATAGTGGAGAAAGTCCCAAGGCAATGAATTATTAAAGGGCCTATTAGTTTTGATCCTCTCTTTGCTCCCATCTGGTTATAAACTTGCATTCAGAAGAGCAGTCTCTACAAGTATTCTGTGGTGTACTGTTGTACTGTATTAGATTTGATAGGGTTTTATAGGGAATTCAGAGAGAGCCACCGAGGATCAGGGGTGCTTTGTCTAAACATAAGGGTGCCAACCTCTGCTGTCAGGCAGGCATACAGGAAAAGGCACAATATAGGGAATGTCCATGATTTACTACCCCTTTAGATTATTTGCATTTGTGCAAATTATCACAAAAGTAAACCTTTTTTTTATTTAATTATTGATGAGAAAAATCTTTTTGCAAGAAAAAACTTTTTTAGAATACATTGCGTAGTAATAACCACAATGATTACTTATTTTTCAAATAACTATGATATATTGGGTGATTTGGCCATGTACTCGACTCCTTAAATGTTGGTAGCGGATAATCAATCTAGGCCTTTCTGAAACTATAAGTATTAAATTTCACTTTAAGTGTTACAGGCTCATAAAACTAGAACACAAATTGCAACTCCCACCAGGGTCAAATTATCCTCATTTCAATCAGCTGGTGTATCAGATATTTTATTTCTGTACATGATTGGAAGAAGAAAACAGTATTGAGTTTTAGTAACCGTATTAATCTTGGAGAAATTGGATTCTCTGTGGGTTGTGATACTTTCTTTCATTGGGACAACAGCTGAATTTTACATCGCTATATGAAATAGTACATTCACTCATCGAGACTTTTATGGACAATATATTTTACCTTTCAGAGAATGCTAGACACGAGACAATGTATTCAAACCTTTATTGTGGTAGAGACAGCGAGAAATTTTCCACATAAATGTGCACTATAACTATTTAATGATCTCACTTTCATTCAGCTTTGCCACTTTAAATGTCCATGTGAAATTATTGCATGACACTGATGTCTTGAGGGTACTTAGAGAAGTATTTAGGATTCCAAAGGTCTATTTTGAGCACCAATTACTTAATGTCAAGCATTACTGTAACTACACATGAGTGTTACAAGTAACTTGTACCCAGCAGAGCTATATAAAAGAACCCTCTCAATTGTCTATCACAGGGAGTATCACCATTTGTACCTTGTGCTTTGAAATAACTGTTTAGTTTTCCTACACTAAAACATAATTATATTTATTATTTGTATTACCCTTATACTGTGACATCATTGCATTAATTATTCCAGTAGGGTTACTGTGAAATCACTGCAATCAATGGCACTCATTACCAGAATATCACTTTGTGTTTATTATCACTATGATGTGTCATTGTTAGCTGTTAGCTGTGACATCACTATGTTTTTATACCTATTCTGTGATATTAGCCATCTTAGTCACTTCTCCTGGATGCAGCGGTGTGTGTTTTGCATGCTCCTCCTGGCACTGGCATTCTCTACTCTTTGATGCATAGGTTTGTTATAGCAACCCGGAGCACACCTGTGTCTCTATACGCCGACTCAAGTAACAGATCGCCACCTAAGTATTCAGGGAGCTGGCATCCATTTTTTTTTTTACTGTGGACTTCTTTTTTGTATTTAAGAAATGTCTTATAAACCCAACTCTGCTACATCTCTGGAACTCTGCTATGCCACTGGACATTAATATGGGTTTTAATTACAGCAGGATGCTATGTACCTATATAAATGTTGGCTTCAGCCCAGGAGAGGAATCACATTAGGAAAGGTTCCCAGCAATGAAGGTTGCCTTGCCATGGTTGCTGGGCATGCAAGTACTGGCCACATTATTTACTAAGTATCTTCATTTTTTCCTATTTTCTAGCGCATGTTTACATGCTATAGACTGCAACTTTATTTGCTAGTTATTATTAAACGTGAACCTTCTTGCTGCACCATCAATTTGGGAGTCAACTGCTCATCTGAACCAAAAACTTTGAGGACCCCCTTCACAAGGACATACACAGTGAAACATGTGCTGTGGCCATCATTGTATTCAGTATTCCTGTACTGTAACATCTCTGTACACATTATTACCATACTGTGATTCACTTGTGTTCAAAATGTTCCTATGATTTCAGCACTGACTTCCTTCTAAGCCTGGAGTAGACTTGTGTCGATATGCAAACCAATTAATCTGGAATAGGAGAGATGCAAGGAGGAAAGACAGAACAGCATTATGAACCAATAGTCATACAGCAGATGTGTCTCGGACTACCTCAGATTCTCTGCAGACACTGACGAGAAGCTGAAGTCACAGATCACAGATTTAGCCCTACTTTCCTATAAACACCTGAGTTAAAGGGAATCTGTCACCCCATTTTTCGTATATCAGCTGAAGCCGCCGCTATCAGGGGCTTATCTACAGCATTCTGTAATGCTGTAAATAAGCCCCTAATGTAACTTGAAAGATAAGAAAAACAAGTTATATTATACTCACCCGGGGAGCAGTCCGATGTGGTCCGGTCTGATAGGCATCACAGGTCCGGGTCCGTCAACTCCCATCTTCTAGCGATGATGTCCTCCTCCTTGCTTCTGGCGTGCTCCTGCGCAGGCATACTTTATCTGCCCTGGTGAGGGCAGAGAAAAGTACTGCAGTGCGCAGGCGCTGGGCCTCTCTGACCTTTCCCAGCGCCTGCGCACTGCAGTACGTTGCTCTGCCCTCACCAAGGCAGATAAAGTACGCCTGCGCTGGAGCGCGCCAGAAGCAAGGAGGAGGACGTCATCACTAGAAGATTGGAGGAGACGGACCCGGACCTGCGATGCCCATCGGACCGGACCGCCCCCCGGGTGAGTATAATATAACTCGTTTTCTTATCTTTCAGATTACATCGTGGGCTTATCTACAGCATTACAGAATGCTGTAGATAAGCCCCTGATGGTGGTGGCTTCAGCTTATTTATGAAAAATGGGGTGACAGATTCCCTTTAACAGCCATTTTTTAACTCTCTAATGTGATTGCATTATGTAGCGAAATATTCTGGCGTATAACCTTATGAATGCTTCTTGTGTAGTAATATCACTATATTGAATTCAGTTTAAGGAGCATAAGTATAAAACTAAAATAAAAAAAGCTGAGATGCAGAATATAAAATGCATATGAAAAAATTACCTTAATTAGAAAATGATGGCAGCAGCACATCTAAAAAAAAGGTGGGACAAAGTTACAAGAAGTAGGAAATGTAAGAGGTAGTAATGAAAAACAGTTTATAAAAACAATAAATTAGCGAGGTAGAGCCTCCTTGAAGCAAAGTTGGTCAGAGGTTCACCAATTTGTGAACAGCTAAGTCTATACATTATGGTACAATTTAAGAAAATTTTATTCAACACAAAGTTTGAATGATATCGAATATTCCACCATCCACAATACATAAAATTAATAAAAAAGATTAATAGATTCTGGAGAAATTCATGTGTATAAAGGACATGGTCAGTATTGGATGCTTGTGTTCTACAGGTCTTCAGGCGGCACTGCATTAAAAACAGGCATAATTAAGTCATGCAAATCACTGCAATGGCTCAAAAATACATCCAGAAATCATTATCGGTGACCACAATTGCCTCTCTAAAAATGCAAGATAAAAATCTATCATGCAAAGAAGAACTCATATTTCAACACAATCTAGAAACACTGCCATCTTCTCTGAACCAAATATTATTTAAAATGGACTGAGGCAAAATGAAAAACTGGGCCCATCATATACTGGAGCATTCTAAAAGGGGGAAAACAGACACTGGAGCAGCATTTACGGAACCCATTATACACTGGATCATTATAAATGGGTCCCATTTTATATAGAGCATTATATTGGCCCATCATAGACTGGAACATCATCCATGGGGCCCATCATATACTGGAGAATTCTAAATGAGGCAAATCAGACACTGGAGCAGCATCAATGGGGCCCATCATACACTGGAGCATTCTAAAAGGGGGAAAAC
>VIAB01041672.1:0-14534 GCA_009801035.1 Oophaga pumilio
AATTGTAAATACATTATTGTAAATACACCCCTGTAGTTGTTATCACCCCCACCTCATTGTAGATTTGAAATTGTCACGAGCACGATTGTTTTTTTGGGGTTTATGTTATCGTTGTTACTTTGTGTAGATTGTAAGCTGTCATGAGCAGGGTCGTTTTATTTCTTTATAATTATTGTATTATTGTTATCGTTGTTACTTAGTGTAGATTGTAAGCTGTCACGAGCAGGGTCTTTTTATTTTGTGTTATTGTTATCGTTGTTACTTAGGACTGTTGTTTTTCAAAATGTTAAACTGTTAATATGTTTGAGCTATATAAATAACTATAAATATTCAGATTAGAACCCAGAAAAGGAGGATGGAGACGTTAATGATGGCATGATTTACGCTCACCATCTTGTTGGATTCCTCAAAGTTTTGGAGGATGGTACAAATGTCTGAAATCCATGTACACTCCTGAGATCTTATGTGTGAAGTCAGAACTGAATATCGACAACCTTGTTGATGCTGGTAGACAAGTCACCAAATGCTCTGTTCTGCTTACAAATCCTTTACAACTGCAGTGTAGAGTTCCAACGCCTGGGGACATCACACACCAGTCGGTGAGCCAGAAGCTGCAAGCACTGCTAAAGTATGGCAAGGGCGAATGAAGCTGTAGCTGACTTTCTAAAATGGGTACGCAGAGTGTTGTACTTTTCCAAGCAGATCTGGCAGCTCAGTGTCGATTTTCAGAAAACGTTGACCAATGAGGTTAAGCGCATTTGCCAGCCATGGCACGTGACTGAGCTCACCTCACAACAGAGCAGCCACCAGGTTCCATCCATTGTCACACACACCCATGCCTGGCTGTGGGTTCAGCAGTGTCAGCCACAGATCTGCCTGCTCTTTCAGAGCTGTCCACAACTCTTCATCATTGTGCATTTTTTCACCTAAGCATATTAGCATCAGCACAGCCTGTTGCCGCTTGGCTGAGGCAGGGCTGCAGTGCTTCCAGTGTTTGACTGATGTGGAACTTTTGGAGATAGAGGCTGTAGAGGAGGCGAAGGAAGGAGGAGGAGGAGGTGCAGGATCTGTAGACTGTGGGCTTAAACCCAGATTTACATAGGGCCCGCAATACTAGGGGTTGGGAAAACGTGCACCATACCAAGGTCGGAGTGGGCCCTGGCTTCCACTATGTTAACCCAGTGTGCCCTCAGTGAGCTGTACCATCCCTGACCACAAGCACTTGTCCTCGTGTTTGTGGTTAGGTTGAGATTCCAAGTAACAGCATTGTGGAGGGCACAGGTAATGTTGTGGGACACGTGCTTGTGTAATGCCAGGACGGCACACCGGGAAAAATAGTCCCGCTTGTTCGTGGCCTTGGGGTGATCCTCGACTCTGCACTCTCTTTCAAGCTACATATCCAAGCCCTTGCCTCCTCCGGCCCACTACAACTTAAAAATATTTCCTGGATCTGTACTTTCCATGAAATTTCAAAAATATTTGTGCACGCCCTCATGATCTCCTGCCTCGACTAGTGCAACCTTATACTCTCTGGCTTCCCCTCTAGCACTCTTGCACCACTGAAATCTATCCTAAACTCTGCTGCCAGAGTAATCCAAATGTCCCTCTGTTATTCCCCAGCCTCTCCTCTCTGCCAGGCCCTTCACTGCCTTCCTATTGTCCATAGGCTACAGTTCAAAAGCCTAACTATGACATACAAAGCCTTCCAGAAATTGTCTTCTCCATACATCTGTGACATCGTCTCCCAATGTCCGACTGGCTCATGACTTATTCAACGCTAACCCACTGTGCCATCAGCGAGATGTACAGTCACTGCCCACAAGCACTTGTGCACGTGTTCGTGGTTAGGTGCACTTTCCCTGTAACAGCATTGTTGAGGGCCCGGGTAATGTTGTGGGACACGTGCTTGCTGTTAGGGTCTGCGGAACGCACCAAATATAAGATGTGGAGAGGTGCGTTTGCAGCCCGGGATCCACCGTGCAGGCGGAGCCTGCTGCTAGTAAAATGGCGCAAGAAGCGAACTCTGTTATCCCGCAGAGTCGCCAAAATAAACGCCGTAACGCACTGTGGCAATATGTGCGAACTCTGTTAATCCACAGAGCCGCTAGGAGTGCCGCAGCGCTATATGGCGATGTGTGCGAACTCACTTAACACAACTGAGTCGCAAAATAAACATGCTAGGGCGCTGTCTAGCGTTGAAAGCGAACCCTGTTACGTCACAGAGCCGCTGAGACAAACTTCTGTGTCCTGTCAGGCACCCAGGTACACAGTGAACAGCTAAGCGAACATAGAACGTGATCATGCGCTAATGTCCTCGCAGGAGTCACCCGCAATCTATGGCGTCTGAACGCCGGCCCTGAATACGGCAATCAAACTTCTCACCGGTTATGCCGGCAATCTAGGGCATCTAGGACACCGACCCTGACCAGCTAGCATACCAAACTCCTCACCGATTAAGTCGGTATTCTAGGGGCTTATTTCAGCCGGGCCCTAACCACACACACGCATGACCACACTGGCGCTAAGCATATAATGATTGATATTAGCGCATGGCGGCCCAGCCATGCCACCCTTTTATAGCAACAGCTACAGGACCTGCCAGAAACAAGGACCAATGAGAAACTGTTCCAAACACATGTAGTTTCATGACCTTCCTGGCGGACCAATAGGAGCTGCTGCAGTACCCGAACATGTGACCCCTGATCTCCAATGAGAGATCTTACCCTGGGCATGCTCAGAAGGGGAAACGCAGAACTTCGTCCCAAAGACGTCTGCTCCAGTACTGGCTATAATAGCAGATCCAGGAGAGGCAGCAGCAAGTCTCTGCACAGTACTGGAATGGGCAAGACGCTGGGACCGACGTCTCTGCTGAGCAGGCTCCACTGCGGCTGGAGATGAATGGGGGACTGCAGTGGGACTGGTTCGAGACTCCCCTTGTGCAGCAGCGGGAACTCGAACCCTAACACTTGCTTGTATAATGTCATTACGGCAGACCGGGAGAAATAGTGAGGGGTGGGGACCGAGTACCTTGCTACGGCCACCGCCATCAGGTTGCGGAAAGCTTCCGTCTTCCACTAGCCTAAAATGCAACATTTCAATCACAAACAGATGAGAAATGTGTGAATTTAGTACTGTGGCGTTGGCAGCGTATTTCAGCTTGCGTTCCAAGGACTGGACATGATTGCTAATAGTGCTAATTGAGTTTGTGTGCAACTACAGATGCAGGGCAAGAGGCATCTTTGCACGCACCATGGACAGGGGATTGGCTTGCACGCAAAACAGCGGAAGACACAGTGGTATCACCCGCAGACACTGTTCATGGAGCCTGGTGTTTAACCAACAGAGTCGGGTGCTTTGCTGCCATGTGCCTGATCATGCTGGTGGTGGTAAGGCTGGTAGTTTTGCTACCCCTGCTGATGCTGGCATGGCCGGTGGTGCAAACGGCCTTTTTGGGATTATCGGCAGAGTCTTTAAAAAACAACAAGACTGTTAGGGGGACATTCATTGTTTTCCTCTCCCACACCACCTCCTGACCTCGACACCTGTCTTTCGGTGTTCCCCAAGGCTCTGTTCTAGGACCCCTACCCTTCTCCATCTACACCTTCGGCCTGGGACAGCTGATGTAATGGCACGGTTTTCAATATCATCATTGCGCCGATGACACGCAGATCTACCTATCTGTACCTGACATCACCTCCTTACTGACTAAAATCACATATCTTGTAAAGAGGAAACCTGGTGTTTCCAAGGGTCATGGTGATGTACGTTCAGTGGCATTCCTTTAACAATGTTCGTTACACTATGAAAGATAATTTTCAACTGGGACATTTGGATCTTATTGGTAATATGTATGGGTGAAGATGAAGAAGCTTGTGCCACGGGTGTGTTTATAGTTACGGTTGGTGAACTATTCTTTAAACTTAGTTTTTCACGAGCATCCATCAGTTTGTTTGGTTTTCCTCCGACACTGACCTGTTTTCTCTAATTCAGCATCTCACGAACATGTTGCACTTTGCCCTTTATACAGACACGTGTGTAATTGGCAACATATTGTGGATGGGCATTTCTTAGGCCGAGTCTGACGCGTGCATCTGTTACACCGTTCTTCTGAGGTGCTTGAAACCGATTCTGGAAATTGATGGTGGCTAAACGACGAATCATTGTAGGCTGTATCCTGGATCTCATACCTACCATAGCCACTGCTGTTATTAATCATGTACTTTCCCATTCCTGTCATCACCATGCCCCTTTTCCTAATCACTTCATCCAACGATTTGTCCGCCATATTTTTACTAAAAACCTGCACTTTCCCAGTAGCAACTGTGTAGGAAACCACATTACAGCTTTGCAAGATGTTTATGATGCCCCTAAAAAAAATGTACACACTATGTTGATATCTACCTCAAGGGGTAAATGTTTGCCAGCCAGTGTATGGGCATTCCAAGTCTAGGAGACCCGCTGCTTTAAATTGGGCCTAGTTTTTTATCAGGCCTTCCTCCACGTCTCATCATCCACCGCCACTAGATCACTAGGGTTAACTTGTTCCGTGCTGATACTGCCAGAGTCAAATTCCTAACAAGGGTGGGTGCTTTTGCTGGGTGTTAAATACTTGTTATGGAAAAGGTTGAGGTGTACCCCACAGGGGAAAATGTTTGCCAGCCAACACACTTAGTGTATGGGCATTCCAAGTCTAGGAGACCCGCTCCTTTTAAATGGGAAATTTTTTATGAGGCCCTCCTCCATGTTTCTTCCAAGGTGGGATTGAGGTTATTGGGGTGCATATGACTTGGTAGCAGGGCAAGCCTTGCAGTCAATGAAAAAAAAACAGAATGGGAGGACAAAATGAATAATGTGAAGTGGATTTTCCTGGGCCCATCCATTACCTGGGTTCAAAGGCTTATTGGGGTGCATATGACTTGGTAGCAGGGCAGGCCTTGCATTCAATGCAACATTTTTTATGGAAGCCCTCGTGGACATCTCGTGAAAGGGGTATTGGGGTGCGTCATAATTCTTGTCATCCCATCCACTCACAGCATAGACTATAAAAGTTTAGGAGACCCACTGTTTAATAATGGCCCTTTAAGCAGATTAATGCTGCCTGATGCCCCTGTAAAAATAGGCTCTGTGACTTTAAGAGTCCCTCCTTCATAAATGAAACAGGATGTGTCTGCTTATGTGTCACACACTACAAGGCCATCTAGGGTTCTTAAATGTTACAATGACATTTCCCAGTGAATGCATTTGTTTTGGTTGAAAGCAATATTAAAGTTGAAAAACGCTTCAAAAACGCTGCGTCTGAACATAGCCCAAGTGGTGGAGGAACATTTTGGTCTGGGGTTAATTATTTTGCCTTATATACATTAACCTGGGAAGGATCTAACTTAACATATTTCCCAGCAAAATCCGTTTTTGTTTTGTTTTGGTATGTTTTTTGGTGCACCGGTAAAAATGGCATGAAACTCTGACATTGTTTAAAGCTGTGAACTAGGAGTCAGGAATGCTTCCAGGGGTGATCCCCATGATGTCCCCATGTCATTTCAGCAGTGTTTCACATTTTCAGACGTATTTAGACCCTAAAAGGACCCCCGAGGAGGATTACAGAAAAAATGCTCGAGTCTCCCATAGACTTACATTGGGCTTGTTGTTCTGTCTGAGTACCCGAGTATTCCAATTTGCTCGACCCGAGCAACGAGCACCCGAGCATTTTAGTGCTCGCCCATCACTATCCAACAGGTAATCTGCAAATTATCAACCTTGCAACATACTCTCTCAGAACATGAGTCTAGTCTATTATCTAAAGGGCTCTTTTTCCCCTAACAAGATTATCTATAAATTTGAATTGATCAAAGATGTGTATCTTTTTTGTAGACACATCGCTGTTAAATTGCCTTCCATCATTGACACCTTTCCTGAAGAAGACCGCCAGACTTTTCATGACCTTTTGGAATTATTAGAGGAAAACCAACTAGGACCAGGTAAGAGAACCGCATTCTCACAGCGTTTGTCTTCACAGGCAACCCCATTCTTTGCCCTTTTTCCATCAGTAGAAATTTTCTATCATACTGCATGCTGAGACATTCAAGATATGTGTGTTCATGCCAATAAGGGCAATAACCTTAGTAAAGAAGAGAAAATAGCATTCAACAAACTCAAAAATGACTCTTTTTTAATTAAAGAAGCAGACAAGGGATAAATGTGGTACTCTGGCCAGTCAATATTTATAAAAAGGAGGCATGTAGACAATTGGGCAATACAGCATCTTACCGGATTTTATCGAACGATCCCACAGAGACCTTTAAATAAAAAATTGATTTATTGTTTACACGGGCCTTTGATTTGGGCACCATAAAAAGCAACGGGATGTCCTGATTACAAAACATCCAGTTATGCCTACTTTTTACATGCATCCAAAGTTACACAAGTGCATACAGGAGCACCCAGGAAGACCCATTGTCTTTGGGATCGGAGGCCTTTTCGAACGTCCTTGTATGTACTTGGATTATTACCTACAACCTTTTGTCCTCTCTCTCGGATCATATGTTCGGGATTTATCTCATCTAATCACACAACTAGATGGATTCACCTTTAATTCAAACACCTTGATGGTTACGGTGGACGTCGAGTCCCTGTATACTTGTATTGAACATTGTGTAACCAAAAGAGCACTAGAAGCATATTGCCATAAAAAATATACTTTATTAGAAAAATGGTCACACAAATAACAAAAGACATTTAAAAATGCGATGTATATCCAATATGCTCCCATAAGTACGTACATATAAGTATTAATCTGTCTACAAGTAATAATACATGTCAGAGGCTATATTGCCTTATTGTAAAAGCGCAAGTATTTCATGAACCAATAGAATGATGTAAGCCAAGATATCAAAAAAGGCGCATAATCAGATGCAAAAGATTATTTTAAATAATGAATCCTATTGTCCAGCTAAATCACAATAATAAATATCGCACTACGTGCATAAGGATAAACAACCATATGTATATAGTATATTAATGATGTCCAAATCAGTTTACATGGTTGTCCTATTTCCTGATCAAAGTTATTGGTATAAGTCCATATATTAGAAATACATACAATTAAATACAAAAGATGGTCATGGACAATGATATTAATTCAAGAAATCCAAATATGGCTTAATAATGGATAGCCCGGTGTGTTCTGAGGGACAATTGACTATATATATGATATAATATGGTAATAATGTCCAATAAAGTGGCTATTCCCCCGGCACACATTGCAAATGCATCTGTATAAGAGACAATATTTTATGTATATAATATGCCACTAGAATCTAGCATGGTAGCTGACAGAATGTATACATTAATGATTGTTATAAAGAGGTTTTAGAGGCTCTATTCAATAAAAGCTACAATGCACGAGCCTAAAGAAATCTCAAAGTACTTCAGCATGGTAGAGACAGATATAAGCATGACAATAAGAACATGTACGACATTATTAATGGAACCTGGATTCCCCGACGCGCGTTTCGCGTTAGCTTCGTCTCAGGGGGTGAGTAGATGTGGTTAGGTAATCAATGTGCTCTTTTATATATTTCCCAATCAAGTAATCACCTGTTTGAATCCCGCATGTAGGTAAGACGGTGCAGCTCCCGGCGTGTGACGCACCTGGAGGGCGCCTCCGTCGGACGTCCGGCCACCTCCCCCCCTGAGACGTCAGGAAGGGGGAGAGGCCATGGCAAATCCGGCTAGACGAGTCTCCCAGGTAACGCACCATATCACGTGATTGCGTCCTCAGCCGTCTGGCCACACCTCCACCCGACGCGTCAGGGTAGAGGGGCGGCACCAACCAGCCCAAGGAACGTCCACAAGTCATAATGGGTCCGGAGCTTCAGCTCATGTATGTAGTGCCAAAACAAAATAAACTAGAATAAATAGAAGTCCCTATTTGTAGAAGACTTAATGCTCAATATTTAAATATACTGCCAAGATGCAATGTTATAATGAAAACTATGTGTATATATATGTATGGGCCTGGGACAGATATACATAAGGACAATGCATAAAGACATCATCACAGTCATCTTCGAAATTAAACTACACTGCACAATATCACCAATTACATAGAATAAATCCTACCCAAAAAGAAGTGAATTATCAATTAATAACAGCTATTTAATATGTCAGCACATTGACACATAATCTACATTTATACATTTCTAATAATAAATATGTATATATGCATACATTTAACCATATGAACTAATCGGTACATGAGGAAGTCCCAGAAGAATATCTCATGTTATTCATATTTATCTCAGGGTCTATGCTACATGACATGGGTGTCAGTGTTGATAGATGTCCATTAATTCCATTTCGGACCCAATCCAAAAAATGTTGTAATCTGGATTCTCCCATTCAGAGACTTCTTATACATATATAGCTTCTGCTGTATCCTCACCAAAAATTCACATTAGTATAATGCATATATACTGAAAAATAACAACAAAAATTAGAATAAAAAATACTAACAAACCTAAAAACCACTAAAATAAAATTTAAAGGAAGGGAGCAAAACTCAGAACCTCATTAAGTCCCTCAGGTTGTAAAGAGCCTATTCTGTAAATCCATTGGGTCTCTACCTGAGCTAATCTTTTCTTCCAATCGCCTCCTCGTACATCCACAAAAAACTTTGTCTATCCCCATTACTTGCAACAATTTAGGGTTACAATCATGATACATTTTGAAATGCCTGGGTATGGGTTTCAGAATTGTGAGATCCTCAATTTCCCGGGCATTCTTTATGTCCCTGTAATGTTCCCTGACCCGAATTCTAAGGGGTCTAGAGGCCATACCCACATATATCTTAGTACAGGGACAAATGGCATAATATACAACTCCAAAAGAGTTGCAAGTAATGTGTTGGGTTATGTCAAATTTAGTGTTGCCATCACTTGATACAAAAGATGAGGCACGTTTCATATTGGGACATGAGATGCATCCATTACATGGGAAGAAACCCCATTTTGGACCACAGATCCAAATGTCTTCTCTGGCTTCTGACCTCCATAATAGCTGTGCACCAAAGTGTCTCTCAAATTGTTGGACCTTCTATATGTGATGGAAGGTACCCTTGGGACAAATTTCTCCAAGGTTCTGTCTGTTAGCAATAATTGCCAATACTTCTCCAGGGCTTTTTTAACCTCCCACCATTTATCGTTATAAGTGGATATAAATCTCACTTTTTGTTGGTCTGCTTTCTTATTCTTGGGGATCAATAGATCAGTACGTGCAGCCTGTTTTGCCTTGTTAAGGCCTCTCTTTATGCTGCGTTTTGAGTATCCTCTCTCCAAAAATCTAGAGGATAGATCTTTGGCTTGTTCTTCAAGGGCCTCCTCACTTGAGCAGATTCGTCTTGCCCTCAAAAATTGGCCTGTTGGAATGCCCTCTACCAATGGTCTAGGGTGAGAGGAAGTCGCATGCAAAATAGAATTTACCGCCGTTTCCTTTCGATGTACATTGGTTTGTAAATAACCATTACTTCCTTTGCAAGAAAAAAAGGTAGCACACTGTAGCGCTATAGCTTGCAAACACGAAATATGAAAATATGAAAAATATGAAAAATGAATTGCATCACTGCCTTAGAAATATGAAAAATTGAGAAGTCTTAGCGCATAAGATGGCCAAATTATGTGAGCCTGAGCTGATAGCCACGTCAAGGCTCTTCTCGTATATCAGGTCCTAACTAATGCCAATCCTCACTTAGAAAAGTCTGTCTGCATGGGAACATATGAATCCTCTCTTCAGACTAAAATCTACATCTCTGTGGAGGGGTAATGAACCTGGTGTAATTAAAAAGCCTGTGACCAACAGGTGGAGTGCTCAGGTAGAAGGTAAATGAATACATATCAAAAAACTGACCGGCACATCCAAACATAGATCCAGTGTGAGAAGAGCCTTGACGTGGCTATCAGGCTCACATAATTTGGCCATCTTATGCGCTAAGACTTCTCAATTTTTCATATTTCTAAGGCAGTGATGCAATTCATTTTTCATATTTTCATATTTCGTGTTTGCAAGCTATAGCGCTACAGTGTGCTACCTTTTTTTCTTGTATGTATATGAGTTGGTGACTCTAGGTTTAGCACCTGTTCACACTGGATCTATGTTTGGATGTGCCGGTCAGTTTTTTGATATGTATACATTACTTCCTTTGGTTATTAGGATGTCAAGGAAGTCGATGCGGGTCTGGCTGTATTTGCATGTCAGTTTTATATTCAGGGAGTTGTCATTCAAAATAGATAAAAAATCAAGAAGGTCCCTCTCTGTCCCCCTGCTATATCATCAGTATATCATCAATATACCGGACCCAGAGCAGGACCTTCTCGATGAATGCAATGGGGTTAGTAAAAAAGATTTTTCGTTCCCACATTCCCAAAAAGAGGTTGGCATATGAGGGGGCAAATGCCGCCCCCATAGCCGTACCCTGCTTTTGTAAATAGATGGTCTCCCTAAATAGAAAATAATTATGTTCCAAAGCGAATTTGAGCAGTGTCAATAGCAAATCAGCCAGACCAGCATCAAGTTCGGACATCATTAAGTACATTTTTGTAGCCTGCAGCCCATCTTTATGATGTATAGATGTGTACAAAGACTCAACATCAAAACTCACCAGCCACATATCTGCATCCATAGGGATCCCCTCGATTTTTTTAAGGACATCTCCCGTGTCCCTCACATATGATGCAAGGTCCATGACCATGGGTTTCAAATAGAAATCCAAATATTTGGATATGACCTCGCATAAGCTCCCATTGCCCGACACAATGGGACGCCCAGGGGGATTTGTTTTATTTTTGTGTACTTTGGGTATGAAGTAGATGCATGCCACCTTGGGATATTTGAGAATTAGATTATCCCTTAACTCCTTGGTAATTATACCTTCTCTAAATGCTCCCTCCAAAATTTCACCAATTTCATTTTGATACGATGTAGTTGGGTTATAGGTCATTCGTTGATAGCATGCATTATCCCGTAGTTGTCTTAGGGCTTCCTTTTCATATAATTTTATAGGCCATATTACCACGTTACCCCCTTTGTCCGCAGGTTTTATAATTACTTCCTTGAGGTTACGTAACTCCCCAAGTGCTTTTCTTTGGACAAAGGATTGATTACCTCGGGTAACACGTGGTGAGATCTTCTCAAATTCACTAGAAACCAATTTTACAAATAGTTCTATATTAGGGAAAATATTCAGAGGGGGAAATTTTTTGGGAACTGGTGGCATAAACTTACCCTTATAATCAGATGTTTCACCCTCCTCATTCAATTCCTCCAAGATAGAGATAGCTTCAAGTTCCTTAGTATTCCAATCATCACCATATTTATTTTTTTCATGAAGTTTTTTTAGAATTAGTTTACGTGCAAATAAGTGCAGGTCTGTCACTGCTGCAAGAGAATTAAATGAGGCCGTAGGTGAAAAGGAAAGTCCTAAACTTAGAACCTCCATCTGAGGTTTTGTTAACACAATATCAGATAGGTTGATTACCTGTAATTTTGAGGGTGCTGTATCATTTCTCCTATCCTTCCTTTTATAATATTCATATCGTCTCCTGTTGCCATTCCTTCTCAAATTGTATATACGACTACCTCCAATGCTATCCTCTTCTCTAGACGAGATCGAGGATATAGACGAAGATCTCACACTACCACTGCCATCTCTCTTAGTTGTCTGCCATCTATAGATGGTTCCGCTCTTAAAATCATTGAGATCCCTTTGACATTTTCTAGCTTTGGTGTCTTTAACTTCCTTCTCCCAAATATTTAATTGGGTATCCATATCCTTATAGAAGTTTTCTACTTCCAATCCTGAAAGTGTTTCAAGCAGCTTTGTTTTAGTGTGCTCAATATCTATATCCAGTTGATCCAAGCTTTTTTTATTATTACCAATCAATAATTCAATTAGTGATCTAGAGCAGATATTGCAGGCTTCTTCCCATCTGGTTTTAAATATAGGGTCTTCCACAGGATATGACGGCATGATTCTTACTCTTAATCCCCTAGGAACAAGATTTTTGGCTAAATAATTTTCTAGCGAGGCCTTGGTACACCACATTCTAGTTCTTTTTTTGAGTAAATTTTTCATGGAACTTTTGAGGTCTGACTTTTGCCCACCTTCTACAGAATCATTGGATATAACATCGCCTTTAAAAACCGTGTCCATACACGTTAGCCAGGTATGATCCCTTGCTTTAATATCCATACTGGCAAATACTGTAACAAAGTACAGAGATACAGTCAAAATATATCCTATAATCATAAGCCTAGATAAATGGCGCTTCCCATTACATACTGTAACCAAAAGAGCACTAGAAGCATATTGCCATAAAAAATATACTTTATTAGAAAAATGGTCACACAAATAACAAAAGACATTTTTAAAAATGCGATGTATATCCAATATGCTCCCTTAAGTACGTACATATAAGTATTAATCTGTCTACAAGTAATAATACATGTCAGAGGCTATATTGCCTTATTGTAAAAGCGCAAGTATTTTATGAACCAATAGAATTATATAAGCCAAGATATCAAAAAAGGCGCATAATCAGATGCAAAAGATTATTTTAAATAATGAATCCTATTGTCCAGCTAAATCACAATAATAAATATCGCACTACGTGCATAAGGATAAACAACCATATGTATATAGTATATTAATGATGTCCAAATCAGTTTACATGGTTGTCCTATTTCCTGATCAAAGTTATTGGTATAAGTCCATATATTAGAAATACATACAATTAAATACAAAAGATGGTCATGGACAATGATATTAATTCAAGAAATCCAAATATGGCTTAATAATGGATATCCCGGTGTGTTCTGAGAGACAATTGACTATATATATGATATAATATGGTAATAATGTCCAATAAAGTGGCTATTCCCCCGGCACACATTGCAAATGCATCTGTATAAGAGACAATATTTTATGTATATAATATGTGTGCCGGGGGAATAGCCACTTTATTGGACATTATTACCATATTATATCATATATATAGTCAATTGTCCCTCAGAACACACCGCGATATCCATTATTAAGCCATATTTGGATTTCTTGAATTAATATCATTGTCCATGACCATCTTTTGTATTTAATTGTATGTATTTCTAATATATGGACTTATACCAATAACTTTGATCAGGAAATAGGACAACCATGTAAACTGATTTGGACATCATTAATATACTATATACATATGGTTGTTTATCCTTATGCACGTAGTGCGATATTTATTATTGTGATTTAGCTGGACAATAGGATTCATTATTTAAAATAATCTTTTGCATCTGATTATGCGCCTTTTTTGATATCTTGGCTTACATCATTCTATTGGTTCATGAAATACTTGCGCTTTTACAATAAGGCAATATAGCCTCTGACATGTATTATTACTTGTAGACAGATTAATACTTATATGTATGTACTTATGGGAGCATATTGGATATACATCGCATTTTTAAATGTCTTTTGTTATTTGTGTGACCATTTTTCTAATAAAGTATATTTTTTATGGCAATATGCTTCTAGTGCTCTTTTGGTTACAGTATGTAATGGGAAGCGCCATTTATCTAGGCTTATGATTATAGGATATATTTTGTATTGAACATTCCCTAAGATTACAGGCTGTGTCTTTCTTCTTGGATTTAAGGACAACAGGTGACCGACTCCATGATTCCTTTATCCTTGATATGCTCAAATATATCCTTGAAAATCATTACTTTGTCTTCGACCGGAGATTCTATAAACAAACATAAGGCACAGCTATCAGTGCCAGATGTGCTCTTTCGTACGCCAACCTATTTTTAGGCTGGTGAGAGGAGACACATGTGCGACACTTGCCATCTTTCAAAGCACATGTTGTCAGGTGGCGTCGATTTATTGATGATATTCTCTTTTTTTGGTCTAGTTCTATTATAGAATGTGAAGAGCCTATTACAAATTTAAATCATAACTCATTGAACATTTCTCACTTCTAGTATCTCTATTGACTCAGTTAACTTCCTTGATCTGAAGATTGCCAACAAGGAGGGCCGAATCTTTACTTCACTTTTTCAGAGGGCGACGGCCTCAAGCTGTGGTAGTTTCTATCCACCCCATGTCCAGAATGGCATGCCAAGGGGCCAATTCTTTTGTGTGAGGCAAAATTTTAGTGATATTGACAACTTCCACACAGAAGCAAGACTACTCACTTCACGTTTTAAAGAAAGAGGCTATCCTAAATGAATTGTCGCAAAGGCTTTTCAAACATCTGCACATAAAGAATGCAGCGACCTGCTCAAGTCGAAACCCAGAGATGGTCTCTCAAATATCAATATAATCACTCCTTATAATAATCATTGGAGTGAAATGTACAAAATTTTGTGAAAGAATTTGAATATACTACTCAGCGAGCTGAAGGTGGTAACAAACATCAGTGCATTCCCGAGGCTGATTGCCAAACGTATCACATTAAAAACTTTTTAGCAAAAACACATCATGAAAAACA
>VIAB01041684.1:2509-21520 GCA_009801035.1 Oophaga pumilio
TGCACACAGTGTAGTGTACAGTGTCAAGTGTCACAACACTGCACGAGAGACCCTGGGAGAGCGGCATGGGAAGTGAGTACAGGCTTTATTATTTTATTGGGGCCAAACATTTAGTTTCCAAAAGAGGTTGTCCTAGTACTGGACAATCTCTTTAAGTGGTGAAAAAAAATTCCACAGCTTAAAAAAAAAAATGACGCCATTTTCTGAAACATCTCCATTTTTTGTGATCTGGGGCTGAGTGAGGGATTATTTTTTTGCTCGCTGAGCTGAAGTTTTTATTTATACTACTTTGGGGTAGATATGTTTTGATTGCCTGTTGCATTTTATTGCAATGATGTGGCTACCTAAAAACATTAATTCTGGCATTTCGATTTTTTTTCTTGTTACGTCATTTACCGAATGGATTCATTCTTTTTATATTTTGATAGATCGGGCGTTTCTGAACTTGGCGATACCAAATATGTGAATTTTTTTTTTGTTTACAGTTTTATTTTGAATGAGGCAAAAAGGAGGTGATTTGAACTTTTATATTTTTTACATTTTTTATATTTTTAAATACTTTTTTTTACTTTTTACATGCTTCAATAGTCTTCTTGGGAGACTCGAAGCTGCGATCTTCTGTCTCCCTTAGCGCCCCCAGTGGCCATAGCAGATTGACAATGACAAGCACGGGGTTCTTCGGCAGACCCCCGGTTGTGATGCCAACCCATCAGTGCCCAGCGATCACGTGACAGAGGTGCCGATGGGCTGCGTTTTTGACACTCATCAGGCTCGAGCAGGATAAATGCTGTCATGTGCCTTAAAGAGCCCGCATCAAAGAAAGGGATTTGACCTATGATCTACTTTTACATCATGAAGGGGTTAATTAGCATTAGCATGAATTTGTATGCAGCTGAACGCTCCGATCCGAGTGCCAGCGCCAGTGCCGGGTATTGTAAGCAAAAAATAACTTTTTTCTCCAAACAGAGCATCATAATAAGTCTTTAATTAATTGTGATTCCAATTATGTAATCTACTGTATTGAGTGTCAGCATGCAAAGTGTGATATATAGGCTATACTACCAGGAAACTGAAAAAAATAATATCGGAACATTTAACCAATATCAATGCAAACAATCAAGGTTATTCAGGATCAGCCAAACATTTTACTGCTATCCACAAGTGGATTTATCTGATTTCTCTTTTTATGATAATGAGAAAGTAAATTGTCCTACTAGAGATGGTAATTGGCAGAGGCATATTGGACACAAAATATCCCAATGTGATGAATTATAAGAACAGCCTGTTCTATATTTATAAAGTTTTGATGTCTTGTTTTTTGTTTTTCTTTTTTTGTGTTTTTGTTCCTTTCTGATTATGCTTAATATTGTCCCATATTTACCATCATTATATATTATTAGTTATTCCTAGGTAAGAATCGACAATATTTTTCACAATTTTATTTTTATTTCCAGAATTTGTTTTTCCAGCACCGGTGTTGTGATTTACCAGACTCAATAACACCGGTCATTATAGTTCACGCGTGTGTGCACACAGCATATGGCATGACAACCACCTTTGACAATCTAAAGCCCCCGTCACAGACAGCGATCTCTATAGCGAGATCGCTGCTGAGTCACTAGTTTTGTGACGCAACAGCGATCTCCCCAGCAATATCACTGTGTGTGACATTCAGCGACGATCAGCCCCCCTGCCGGGTATCGCTGATTGTCGCTGAATGTCCTGGACATTTTTTTGATCGTTGGTCTCCTGCTGACCAGAATGCATTGCTGTGTGTGACAGGCGGGAGACCAGCGATCCACTGGTAACCAAGGTACACATCGGGTTTCCAGGCGTGGGGCTGTGCCTGGAAACCCGATGTGTACGTTGGATACCAGCACGCTGCTGCAGGGGAGCTGGTAACCAAGGTACACATTGGGTTTCCAGGCACTGCGCTGCTCCTGGAAACCCGATGTGCACCTTGGTTACCAGCTCCCTGCATCAGCGGGCTGGTATCCAACGTACACTGCAGGTAACTAAGTGACGTTACCCGCAGTGTCGCTGTCCTGATCGCTGCCTGAGCTGCTTGTTTGGCAGCTCAGACAGCGATCATGTAGCGACACACCAGCGATCCTGACAAGTGCATATCGCTGTCGGGATCGCTGGTGTATCGCTAAGTGTGACGGGGCCCCAAGTTCCTCTTCGATTTAACACAGCTGGTGTTTATCTAAAATCATTAACAGGCACAATTGTGATTGGCTGTTCGTTTCTCTTTATACCTTGAAGATACATAGATGTGATATCCTATCACAACGGGCGTCTAGTGCTCCAGACATGAGTTAGGATCTGAGGTTTCCTTTTAACCATATTTAAAAATAAATTTCAGCAAAACTATTTTGATTTTATCTGGGCGGTTGTGCCGAAATTTACCTTTTCCATTCCAAAGTCTTCAGCTGCTATCAACGGCGGGTGCCAGCGTTTACTCCACTGCTATGGATCTTCACATTCCAACAGCATGATCCTTCGATGTGGGTGTACAAAAGATGTTTGTCAGACATTTGGACATCAAAACTGCCTTTTTAAATGGTGACATTGAAGAGGACTTGTACATGACTCAATATAAGAGTTATAGCAAAGAGGGAGTCTTTTTATATAGTGTATGTAAACTTCTGGTTTAGACAGTATACAGAGAGGCTATGTGCAGGCTCATACTGTAAATAGGGGGTTATATAGAGGCTCATACTGTGCATAGGAGGCTATGTGGGCTCATACTGTAAATAGGGGGTTATATAGAGGCTCATACTGTGCATAGGAGGCTATGTGGGCTCATACTGTATTTAGGTGGCTACATTAGGGCTCATATTGTTTAAAGAGAGGCTATGTGGTTGCTCATATTGTAAACAGAGACGCTATGTGAGGGCTCACACTGTATATTGAGAGGCTATATGGAGCTCATACTCTATATAGGAGCTATGTAGGGGCTCATAATAATAATAATCTTTATTTATATAGCGCCAACATATTCCGCAGCGCTTTACATTTTAACAGTTTCAAAACACAAGTCATAGGTAACAACGTTAACAATACAATAATTAAAGCAAAATAAGCCGCCCCTGCTCGTGAGAGCTTACAATCTACAATGAGGTGGGGGAGATACAAAGTACAGGTGTGTATATACAATGGTGCATTTACAATGATGGTCCAGCCATCTTGAGGGAGTGAGGGATGAATGGAGATAGCGAATGGGCTACACACACACTTACACCTAGAACACTTACGCCTGAACAAATGTGTTTTGAGGGAGCGTCTGAAACTATGCAAATTGTGTAGTATATTGTGTAGAGGCTATGTGGGGGCTCATATTATATGTGGGAACTCATACTGTATTTCTGTATTTAGAAGCTATGTTAAGGTTCATATTGTATATAGAGAGGTTATGTGGGGGCTCATAATATAGAAATAGAGGCTATGTGTGGTCTCATACTGTATATAGTGAGCTCATACTGTGTATAGTAGCTTTGTGGGGGCTCATACTATATATAAGGGGTTATGTGGGGGCTCATATTGTATATAGGAGGCTATGTTAAGGTTCATATTGTATATAGAGAGGTTATGTGGGGGCTCATATTATAGAAATAGAGGCTATGTGTGGTCTCATACTGTATATAGTGAGCTCATACTGTATATAGCAGCTTTGTGAGGGCTCATAAAGTATATAGGGGTTATGTGGTGGCTCATATTGTATATAGGAGGCTAGGTGGGGGCTCATAATGTATGTAACAGACTATGTGAGAGAATATATTTTATATAGAGAAGCTATGCGGGGGCTCATACTGTATATAGGGGTCCATCTTGTATATAGAAGGCTTTGTGTGGATTCATACTGTATATTGATGGGCTGTGTGGGTCAAATACTGTACATAGGGACTGTGTAGGCTAATACAACATATAAGGGGGCTGTTTGTGGGCTCAAACAGCATATAGGGGATGTCAGCATATTTAATTCTACTCAATAAAAGTTATATATTTAATATTAAAATAAAATAATAATCATGATTAATATGTGAATATCAATATTGAGCATAATTAATTTCTGCCTATTGGTTTGGCCCTCCACAACAGTCAGTTTCTCATGTGGCCCCATCAGGAAAATTAATTGCCCACCCCTGATCTAAATGATTTATAACTTGGGTCACTTATCCTTAATGCTTCAATATTTGTCACAGTTGTTAATAGTAATCTGCAACCAATGAGTTAAATGTTCTATTTTGAAAAAAGGACACATGAGAAATAAATATGCACAATGTTTCCAATAATATGACTATATATGCTATGAGTATATATTTTATGTTTTTTGTTTTTTTTCATCCTTTTTTTCCTCTGCTGAAAATAAATGCTGCATTTTACAGTATCAGCTTAGAGAATGAGATTTCTAAACTCTCAATCACACGTTGCATTTTTTTTTCCTGTTTTTTAAATCTGCAGCTTGTCAATTCTTTCAGGGGTTTTGCAGTGATTTTCACACATTCAAAATAATGAAAAAAAAGGAAAACACTGCAATAATGCGATCATTGTACGTAGCCTTTTTGCAGCTACCACTCTGGTTTTTGGGGTAGAAAAAAATGCAACATGTGAACAATCTCTTATCCTCATTGTGTTCTAGTTAGAAATAAAATAGTACGACCATGCTAACATAGAGATGTCATTAATTCTATGGCGTTTTAACAGGGCCTCAGGGCGGCGCTCATATCAGGTCGGCAATGACAACCACCAGGGTCTCCTGCAGTTCCCCGGGTTGTGGTGCCAATCCATTGGCATCTTGTGATCATTTGACGGGGTGCCGATAGGAGGAGCTAGTGCTGTGCTTCTGGTGCGATCATGCTAAATGCCGCTGTATGAGATTGACAGTGGCATTTAACATGTTAACAGCTGTGGGTGGATCGTTGTTAGGGCCACATGTCTGCCGATGAAATCAACTGTCATGTGCCAGAAAACATACAGGCTCAGTGCTGGAGCCAGCATCAAAGTGGTTGTCACGGCATATGATGTATGTATGTGATATGTCATGGAGAGGTGAAGATTCTATCCCAAGATTCCATGATGTCATCACTGCTATTATGACATCACAGCTCACAGTCTCTACATATAGAATGTACACAGTGTCACGGTGCCTTTGGCTCCATAGCTTGTGGACTGTGCGCACTTGCAGTTGCTCGCTATGTCTGAATATCTTCTAGATAGTCTTCAGGTAGACGCACTATTGGGGATTCTTATCAACTATCGCCCCGACACTGCACTTCTACCACCCGATGGCGTCCTCAGCTTCACTCATCGGATGGTGATGGAGCTAGTAAATGACTGCCTGGACAAGTATTATCAAAGTCATCTAACATCAGAGTATCTGATGGACTTACGTCAGAACATCAGGACATCACTACAGCAGGTAAGTGGCGGACGCTCCGTACAAATCTTCTCCATAATAATAGATAATAATAGCGGGATAGAAACTTCTTCTTTCCTCCAATATAAAACATGACGAATTCCCAAATATGGCGCCATTGTATCTGCAGACAGAGGAGCAGATGTCACCTACAATGGCCGCCTCCCTCGTGCCCTTTCTCACCTCAGGATTTTCCTTTTTATAGGCTGAAAAAAGATTTCAAAATGGCGATTTGTCTTTTATTAAAGAACTCGCCCAAAAAGTCCTGTCTGTACTGGAACGTCCGGCCCACTCATCGGAACGCCTGGTAAGGACCCGTCTTCTTCTCTATCACATTTCCTTGTTTTCTGATCTTCTCCAGATCACCAGTCAGATATCAGAAGATCTGGTGTTAGATGTTACAGGCCTCCCTGTCAGCTCAGGCGCAGCATATTAATGGCCGCTAGTCTCTGCTGCTCCTCACCTGTGATGGCGGTCTGCATTCTGCTGATGTAGTCACAGCTCAGTGGTGGGACGTCTGTATATCCGCCTCTGTCTATCACTGTTATCTGAGTCTCCCTGCTTGTAAATGCTGCAGCTGAGATAATAGGCGATATTACAGAAATGTTGTGCATACAAGTCTCCTATACAGTATATTAATCTGGACTTGTGGAGAGGAGCTGCAGTGTAAAGCAATTCCCCCAATACTGTAATGAATGAAGTATGAGATGCACCCATGATGTAACGAGCGCTGGTAACACAACTCTGAGATCTCAGTGCAGAAAAGTTTCATTTTACAATTTTATCTTATCCACATAAGTGAAAGATCTTTCTGAGAAAAGTTACCAAGATGGCTCATTATTTGTAGAGTTACAATTGCTGCACCTATAAATGCAGGTTTAGTGCTTCCTGATTTATGGATTTGGTGATTTAGGGCTCATACATGTGAGAAACTCGGATGAGTCTCGCACGTCAATACCTGGCACTGCTGCCGGCACTTGGATCGGAGCGTTCAGCCGGGTATTGACGTGCAAGACTCGTCCAAGTTTCTCGCATGTGAGTATGAGCCCTTAGTGAAATCTTCCACATATTAAATATATATGTTATAACTATTAGGAAACAGCAGAAGGCGACATGAAAGATGGGCAAAATCTACACCCGGAAATTATCCCTGACCCTAATACGAGTCAGCGGGAACTGACCAGCGATCTGACCACAGGTAAGCCGAAGACCCGACCTTCTGTAAGAAATCTAATGTCTCAGTCAGGAGAAATCTAATGTAGAAGTCATATACAAATCTGGATGGAAGTGCACTGTGGGCGTGGGAGAAATAGCCGGAGTGCAGGGACACGCCCCCAGTGCACTTCCAGGCTATTTTGCATATGGCTGCTCTGCTTGAGCTCTCTCTTCCCATCACTCACATGTACAGCGAGGGCGATGAGATCCTCATTCATGTGATGATTGGGGATTCCTCCATCATTTATACTGCATTTATCTGTCTATGGATGCTCTGTACGTTCTCATATTTACAATCCCCATATAATTAGTAATAATCCCATTTATAGACATCCCGCCATTTCTCCGCTATATTGTTGTATCATGCATGTAGGATTGATATTATCTAATACATTTTATTTCTTCATCTTTTTATCACTATGTTAGAAACACCTGTGCTGGCGAATCCTGCCAGTGGAATCTGTGAGATCCCGGAGATCCAAGAACCTGCCGCTGTAAGTATCATAGAGGGAGATATCTGTATACACCAGATCATGGGGTGTGCATGACACGTCCAGTATTATCCTCCATATATCCATGGGACATCTCTAATCTAAGTGTTAGATAAAAGCACTTACACTAAAGGGAATCTGTCACCAGGTGTGTGCTACCCATCTGAGAACAGCATGATGTAGGGGCAGGGACCCTGATTCCAGTGATGTCACTTACTTTACTGGGTGCAGCAGTTGTGATAAAATCACTCTTTTCTGTACTGCAGATCTAGCAGTGCTCTGAATACTGAGCCATGTATAACTCCGCCCACACCACTGATTGGCCGCTTTCTGTGTACAGTACTCTGTGAATAGGCAGAAATCCGCTTATCAGTGGTGGGACGGCAATCACTGGAGGACTACATGGCACAAGAAACCTAGTCCTGTAGTGATAATATCTTGCTGATTAAACTCTGATATTAAGAAAACAACGACACACAGCCCAGTAAGTGACACATCGCTGGAATCATGATTTCAGCCCCTACATCATACTGTTCTTAGATTACATATGAACCCTACTGACAGATTCCCTTTAAGTTCTCCTCTGTGATCTCCCATATTATTCAGCACTATACAATGACCCCGCTGTATGGAGAATCCCCCCTTAAATTGTCTGTGTCTGCAGAACATCCTGCTTGTATCGTCCTCCACATTCAACCTGTGTAAATTAGTGGGACTTATTATAGGAGGAAGATGTTTTTGTATCTGGAGCTTTTTTCTTGAATCTTTTTTCTGAATATCATTTCTTATTTTTTTATAGAGCGCGATCAAATCATTGATCCCAGCGAGAAAGCCGCATATGAACGACTTTGAAACATCCATACAGATCGGCAAAGGAGCTTTTGGGTGAGATTTCTGTTGGTATAATCTACACTTATCTACATTTCTCAGGGTTCCCTATGACAACACTTCTACCTCTGTGCTCCGCCTTTCAGTGTTATCATAGGGAAATGATCTGAGTCCACATCACTGTCCACATCTAATTCTTACTATTCAGGTCCGTTATATACAGGTGAACAAACTGAGCTGTGACAGATCAGACTCTAAGGCCTGTGCACACTTGTCGCATTTTTGTCATGTTTTTTCTGCAGGAATTTGTCACAAATCCTGAGGAATTTCCTGATGCAGCAAAGTGAATGAGATTCCTGAAGTCTCATGCACACGATGCTTATTTTTCCTGCCTAGAGATGCAGATATGGTGTAGAAAGTTCTGCTGCAAACACTTAATATGGACACAAACCCTGAAGGAAAGGGATTACAATAATATCATATATTACATTCACTTGTCCTAGACCCCATCTGTTCTTATGCTGCCACCTCCATCAGTGTTTCCCCGTCCTCCTCAGCGGACTTTCTTGTTTTCAGGCTCCATAATGGATCTGATAAGAGTAATTGACTGCACACGGTCACGGGAGGATTGACACGATATTGACATCAATGACATCTGCCCGCTCACCCTCCACCATGACCACGTGAGTCCAATCACTGGCCTCAGCACCAGAAGGGTGCGCCAGAACAACCAAAGACTGGCACCGAGGATGGAGGACGCAGTGATGAACAGGTGGGAGCCTAGGACAAGTGGGTGTAATGTGTTTCACCATCTTTCAACTACTTCCATCCTGTCCATTATTATGCCTTGGGGTGTGGGAGGAGCATAATAAACTTCTTCTTTCGGCAATTAGAGGACTTTCAATTTGGACAATTTTTTTCTTGGACAGAATCGCATCTACTGGTCAAAAATAGCGAGTCTGCCCAAGAAGAATTTCTATAGAGTCTCTCATCTCTAATGTGACCTGGGTGAGGGCTCCGTCAGACACGGCATTGTGCAGACCACCCATAGTCCATCTATGTAGTGCTTGTTTATGCTTTTCTAGAAATGGATTTCCAGTGATGGCCAGACTTCAAGAATTATTGCAAATCATATAATAATTTCTATAGACAGAGTGTTAATAAGGATTCATTATAAACCATGGATTCTTCTTCTCTCCAGGACCGTCAACTTAGCGCTCCATAAAGACTCACAGCAGATCTTTGCAATGAAGAAAATGGCCAAATCGAAGCTGGATACTCCAAAAAGAGTGGATCGGACCTTTCTGGAGAGGGACATCTTAATATTCACTGATTGTCCCTTTGTGGTCCCCATGCTCTGCTCCTTTCCAACTAAATCTCACCTGTGTATGGTCATGGAGCTTGTAGAAGGTAGGACATTTACCGTACATTATATTATATCCACCCATCTCTGCTTACATCTTATCACCACTTATATAATTAGGATTTGTCCAAGTAGTTGGTTACATCCCCGCAGAGCATTTACTGTAGGTTATACACTAGTTTGGGGTCACTTAGAAATTTCCTTATTTTTTAAACAAAAGCACATTTTTACCAGTGACGCTAACATTAAATGATTCTAAAATACACTCTATACATTGTTAATGTGGTAAATGACTATTCTAGCTGTATGCAAATTGCCTCTTCAAAAATAGAGGACTTGTACTCTATAGCGCCACCTATTGGAAGTAGCGATCCTACAAGTCACAATCAACCCTTTAACGAGTCTTTTAATATTCTAGCTGTAAACGTCTGGTTTGTAATGCAATATCTTCATAGGTGTATAGAGGTCCATTTCCAACAACCATCACTCCAGTGTTCTTATGGTACTTTGTGTTTGCTAACTGTGTAAGAAGGCTAATGGATGGTTAGAATACCCTTGAAAACCCTTGTGCAAGTATGTTAGCACAGCTGTAAACAGTTTGGCTGATTAGAGAAGCTATAAACCTGACCTTACTTTGAGATAGTTGAGAATCTTATAATTTCAAATAAAAATATTTTTTTCGAACCTTGTCAATGTCTGGACTAGATTTTAAATTCATTTGGCAGCTCATTTGATTAATAAAAGTATGAGTTTTCATGGAAAACACAAAATTGTCTGGGTGACCCCAAACTTTCGAACGGTACTATATATTACCAAGATGCTCAGAAATTCGTTGATCTGTGTGCTGAGGAGCTATGGGACCAATGAGTTGGAGGAGGCCCGGAGATACTTGGCACTGTGCTCCATCCCTCCTCCTGTCATCACAATCCTCAGAATGCGGATACTGCTGAACAGAATGGTGGATCAGGGAGCTGAAAGCTTAATGATCCACCCAGCCTGTGCTGGAGAGTCTCAGACTCCGTGCACTGCAGGTGCTAAGTCGTCATAGCATCACGCCTGTAGTGTGGAGTCTCCATACTCACACCGCACAGACCAGAGCAGCGTGGCGGGGGAACGGGGTGAGGTGAATAGTGCTTTATTTAATAATACTGAATTGGGGGGGCAAAAATACTGTGTCAGAGGCTATGGGAGACTGTGAATGTCCCCATATTGATTTTCCAACTGTGAATGCCCATATTCCGAGTGAGGTCCTCATACTGAGTGGTGTGATGTGAGGGTCTTTATTCTGTGTGGGGGTTCTCATTCAGTATGTGGGGGTTTTGGGGGTCATCATACAGAGTGGTGACATGTGGGGGCCATTATATTGTGTGAGGGGCTGGAAGAGCCATTATATTGAGTGGAAGGACTGTGGGCACCATCATACTGAGTGGGGGCATCAAGGTGGTCTGCTTTATAAACCCCTCACCAGTCATATTTCCTTTTTTCTATAGGTGGAGATTGTGAGACCCTTCTAAGAACCAGGGGTCCTTTACCTGTCCCCTTGGCCCAATTGTACTTTGCAGAAGCCGTTCTTGCTGTGGAATACTTGCACAGTTATGGTGTGATCCACAGAGACCTAAAGCCAGAGAAGTAAGTGCGCCCTGTAGTATAATAAGGGGGGAAGTTATCATTTATTATCACATGGTCTGAAAGGCTAAAACCATCTTTTCTTTCGCAGCCTCTTGATAACATCTACTGGACACATTAAAGTTACCGATTTTGGGCTTTCAAAAGTTGGTGTCATGATACCAAAATCCAACATCTACAAGCCCTTAGATGAGGACATCGCCAGAGAGTTCCTGGATCTTGAGGTCAGCATCACTTACAGAAACCCTGACTGTTCTTTACAAATCTCATTACACTAATGTTTCGTCTCTATGTTCTTCATTTCTAGAGAACATTTCCACTGATATTTTATCTCTCATCATTGTGTTTTATAGCAAGTACTTGTCATAATAATGGTATCATCAATCTCATATCTTTTTTCTGTTGGTTTCCAGACCTGTGGCACCCCGTGTTACAAAGCCCCAGAGGTTCTCATGCAAAAAGGCTATGGAAGACCTGTTGACTGGTGGTCAATGGGGATCATCCTATATCAATTTCTTGTGGGATGTGTACCATTTTTTGGGAATTCCTTAATTGAGATTTATAAAAATATTGTTTTTGGTAAGCAGAATAATCCGATTCATTGCTTTTATTGGTTACATTGGTTTAGTTATTTCCTTTGCTTTATCTTACAGTCCAATAAAGAGATTTTTCTCTGTAATTTTTTATATAACAGGAGACATAGTTTTTTGTCACAGTCCCATTCCTCCTACAGTTGCACAGAACCTCATCACTCTACTGCTCAGAAAAAATCCTGCACAAAGACTTGGGACAGGTAACGATTTGCTCATTACACCTAGGATATATCATTCATTTCCATGAGGACCATCACTTCACTATCAGCTCGTCCTTTTCTTGTTCTCCAGACTATGACTTTCAGTCTATTACCTTCATGACAGCTCAGTTATATCAGTAGTTCAGATGTGTATAAATGGTTCAGATATGGCGCAGTCTCTGACAATATCCACATCACTTTTTGTATTTCTTTTTCCAGGAGGAGCATTTGAGATCAAGGGTCATCCATTCCTGAATCACTTAGACTTTGATAACCTTCTAAGTCAGGAGCCAGAGTATGTTCCTCCTAAGCTTCTGCCAGACATTGACTCCAGCTTCTTTATTAGTAAGTTGAATGAGACGTCATCTATACTAAAGGACTGTCTCATTTTCCCTAAGATGTGACCATCATTTCCTATTAATATTAGTGATAAAAATGACTGGGTTATACTGGCAACCTCTAAAAATATTTCATTACCTATGTTTTGTAGATCACTCTGATATAAACAACTCAGAGGGTGAGGACAATGAGAGCCTTGACTTCCTAAATTTTACTTCATCTTCTGAAAGGCTTCTTAAAGTAAGTATGTGGTCAATAAATCCAAAATATGCAAAAAAAAAGACCTGTAAGTGTAAAAAAAAATGTAATACCTTATTGTTGTCCGCATTTAGCTCTATACCACAGCCAACAGGATGATAAATGATGAGGATCCCAAGTCCCCTCCAGAGTATACACCAGCATCCAGCATAAACATCTCAGAAATGTGAGTAGATTATGGGGTCATTACTGGGAGCTCCAGGGTGATATATGGGCACAACACCAAATATAGGACATAAATAACTAATATCAAATGCAGCATCCACTGCCTCATGGTTAGCAGTCATTGTGCTTTTGGGTTTAGAAACCACTGGTGATAGCAGCCCATAATTGTGACCAGTCATGCAATTTTACTGCTGCCCCACTATAGGAGACATGTAGTATCACATGCCAGACATTCTTGGTAGTTGTTTTCCGCTACGCTCTATAAAAGGTAGTTTTGAGCAGAAGACCTTCCCCACCATGATAGTCATGTGTCCTATTAGGTCTCATAGTCAGTGTTCTTATAGTGAGACAACCCCTTTTATACTGCATTTACTTGTGATTTACACGTTTTCTTCTTCCAAACAGGCAGAAAGAATCTTTTCCTGTATCTAAAAGAGACGATGCTAAGAGCAGTTTGTCATCCTCGTCCCCATTGTCAGGTATGTACATGTCTACAGCATCAATAATGTGAATGTTGACTTCAAGGATCAAATACTTCCATGCAATGGGTCTCTTATGTTATCGATGTTTCATGGATCCCAATATGTTGACCATGGGCCCATACTGTATCCCTAATTCCCTAATTTTAGTCAGGAGTTTTTTTTATATATTCTGTGAATTACGTTGTAGCATCCAGTAACCTAGTGATAAATGGTGTCTGTGTCATACTGACAACCTCTAATAACACCTCATTACCTATGTCTTGTAGATTACTCTGAGAAAAACAACGACCTGGTCTCAGAGGATAAGGACAGAAAATGTGAGGACAATGACGTTTCCTTAAAATGTACATCATCTTCTGAAGGGCTTTCTAAAGTAAGTATGTGATCAATAAATACAAAGTATCTAAAAAAAGACCTCTAAATATGAAACAAAATATTTAATATCTTATTGTGTCCCCATTTAGCTCTTTTCCTCTGCTACCGGGATAATGAATGATGAGGATCCCAGGTCCCCTCCAGAGTGTACACCAGAATCCAACACGAACATCTCAGAAATGTGAGTAGATTATGGGGTCATTACTGGGAGCTCCAGGGTGATATATGGGCACAACACCAAATATTGGACATAAATAACATAAGATCAAATGCGGCATCCATGGCCTCATGGTTAGTGGTAATTGTGCTTTTGGCATTTGAAACCACTGGTGATAACTTTCCATAATTACGGCCGGTCATGCATTTTTAGTGCTGCCTACACTGTAGGAGAGATGTAGTACTACATGTCAGACATTCTTGGCAGTTGTTTTCCGCTCCGCTCAATGAAAGTGAGCAGAAGACCTTCCCCACTTTCACAGTGATGTGTCCTATTAGGCCTTATATTCTGTGTTCTTATAGCGAGACAAACATTTTTATACTGCATTTATTTGTGATTTACACATTTTTCTTTCTACAAACAGGCAGACAGAATCTTTTTCTGTATCTAATAGAGACGATGCTATTAGTAGCTTGTCATCCTCGTCCCCATTGTCAGGTATGTAACTGTCTACAGCACCAACAATGTGACTGTTGACTTCTAGACTCAAAATATTTATACAGTTTTTCCGCGGCGTGGGGCAGTAGTGGTGTGCAAACCAATCATCTCTTTTATGCCCTGGTGCACTACTTGAAAGTGTGGGTCCTGACTGGGTGTGTGGACTTGTGCTGTGTGGGCCTTAGGCAAGTGAAAGCTGCTTAGAGCCAATTTTGTGGGCCATAGTTTCCTCAGTTCAATGAGGGAGACCGCCATTCAAAAATACTGAATGGTAACTTGGTAAGGGCTATATACAAAGATATCGGGTACAAAGTCTAATGGACGTTTCCCTTACAGAATGAAGCATTTTTTCACACAGTATCCTTCCACCGTAGGGTACTGCAGGTCTAGCGAGGCCCACTGTTTTCTCCCTTCTTCACCACAACCCAGCTTTAATGCTTCAGTTCTGATCAGCATGTCTTCTTGCTTGCTCTGGGGTTCTGCATCCTTTTTCTTCCACTACTGGTGCCCTGAAACCCTTACACCCAGGGCCATCACTAGTCTGTCATACTCAGTCCTGCCTAGGCCAGTCACCTTTGGCGTTACATGCTCTAGAGTTCGTGACTCGACGTCCTCTCCAAGGACCCTGCTTCGGTAGTCCACTCTGTCTTGTCAATACTTTTCTTGAGGATCTCACTATCCCCTGTCCTTAGTCTCCTCTCGCTCCGGATCACCCCTACGGACGGCAGCTCTGCTTACTTTTCACTTCCAACTCAATCTAACTAACCCACACAAAGCAGTCACTTGCTCTAACACTAACCAGATCCCTTATGGGCTAGTCCCAAAAATTATCCCTATCCTAACTTTCCCTATTGTCACTACTTATGCTCTCTGTCCTATATACTATACTTTACCCTACACATTACACTATAGTAGCAATACTTACCACACTCTATGTATTATAGAGACAAGCATCACAACACATTACAGTTCACACTACACAATATACATTACGCGATTATTGTATTCAAATGTTGGAATACGACAACACATTACACTATCTTTACACTGCAATAGCTCTCCTATGTCATCCATGTTATAACAGAGCAGATCCTAAAAGAATATATTGTTACTGAGTTTTATTTTCTTATCAGAATTTCCAGCTCAAGAGGAAAGACAATCTGCAAAAAATCTGAGTAATGAGCCAGAAAATGCAGAAAAGGGGAAAAAGAGACGAGGTAAGTGTGAGAATCAGCTCCATGTTGTGTGATGTCAGTGAGAATAATCCATGTTGAGCAGATGTCATCTGTCAGTGATGGGATTGTCACATGTATGATGGCTGACATTGATCCCTGAGTTCTGTACCTCTGTATGATAATATTCTTCTGCCGCCACAGTGACTGCACAGTATTATCATGTCACATGGAGTCCCATCACTTACATTATATTTACTTCTCTTCTCATAGGTTCCATCTTCCGCCGGATCTTATCATCCTGCCGGCGCGGATTATCCAGGGCTGCTCGTGTATTTGTATGTTGTCACTGTTGCCCTTCAATCAATTAAAAGACAGGAAACCTCTGCATCTAGCGCCCTGAAGTACAGCAGAGCCACCATCACTGCTGGACCTGTACAGAAGGACCTTCACCAGCTTCCTGTGGCCTTCTGACTGTTACATCTCTACCTGGACATGTTTCACCTCCAACACCAGGCTCTGTGGTTTTCATACTTCTCGCCTGATTGGTCTTTTATTGATCACCTGATAGATCACCTTCTATCCGTATTTATGTTTAATTTTATTTATGCAAAAAATGATAGTATAACATTTTTCACATTGCAAACCATCACTTACAGCAATGAAATAAAGCATCATATTAAATAACTTCTGATTATGGCATGGAGCCTCATTTATTAGTACATGAACCAAGCTACATAGCCCAATAAGATAAAATATATAACACGTTATTTTGTTGGTCCCAAAAAGGACAAAACTTTTACTAAAAATTCCATGAGTATAGTAAGAGTCAAGTGAATTGCTAGGCAAATATATTCTGAAATTCATACTGTGAGATCCCGAGCTGCCTGCCTTACAGCAGATAGGTTCATATAAACGTGGCCACAAAATATGCACCAGTTGTTCGATCATGAGGAATTCTAAATCCTGTTGCTCATTTTCTAATGGCAGCTGTCATATGATCCAGCAATATCTCACTTGTTACACTGTATTAGCTGGATACCTTGCTTCTTGCACAATATGCAATATATTGGAGGCATAACAAGACCACTAAGGGTGCCTGCACACGATGCGGATTCACTTGCGGATTTTTCCGCGCGCATATTGCTAAATCCACAGGTAAATGACCTGCGGATTTACTGCAGATTTTTAGCGGTTTTTGTGCGGATTTCCCCTGTGTTTTTACACCTGCGGATTTTACCGCTGTGGATTCCGCACAAAGAATTGACATGCTGCGGATTCAAATCCGCAGCAAATTCGCGCTGAAAAATCTGCAGCATGTGCACAGCGTTTTTTTTACATAGAATATATTGGTACTGTACACGCACCATAAAGATTCGTATCAGACCCAAATTGTCTCACACTGGTATCACTGCAGGAAATGTCTTTGCTGTCTCCTTACATTTCACCACTGTGCATGATGGAGATTCATCTAGATTTACCATGCAAGGTATAGAGCGACTCAGTTCACCGATTCAGGGTGGAGATCACCGCCGTAAATTATTCAGCAGAGAAGGTTTCTTGATCTTCAAAATGGGTATCACAGGTTACCCCATACATTATATCATATACGTAGTTACTTACATGATCTATATTTGGTAAATTGGAGACACATATCCTAATATGACTGCCATATCAGCATCAGGCCGGAGTCAGACACAACGTATAAAAACACGGTCCGTATTTTACGGTCATAATACGCAGAAATGTTCCCTGAACAGTGATCTGTATGTAATCCGACTGTAATGCGAGGCTACGCTTTTTGCGTATGTAAGCATCCATATGACATCTGTATGACATCCGTATAGCGTATTTTTATCGCAACCTTGCAAAATTGACATTGAACGGTTTTGAGGCCTGAAAATAATTTAAACATCATCAGTAACCCTATCTATGGGCTTAACAACAGGTGGCAGCCTCCAATCTGCCCATTTTGGTTCATTGATTGTGGATCCGAGGAGGAGGAGACGACTGTGGGATCATCCGATTTTGAGGCAACGCCTCACTAAAGGGCATTACCACCGGCTCTATGCATCACTGCTTGCCCATCCCGACAAGTTTTACCAATATTGTCCAATGAGCCTTGTCACCTTTGATATTTTATTGGAGACAGTGTGCCCTGGGGTCACCTTTCAGGACACCAGGATGGGCAAATAATCTCTGTATTATGTACATCAAATGTATTTCTGTTGAGGATACAGTAAAGATGTATATCTTCGTACCGTGTTAGCCAGTAGATAGAAAAATATTTAGAGTTGAGAGTCCTCAGTGGTTGATACCTTTTAATGGCTAACTGAAAAGATGGTAACAAATTGCAAGCTTTCCAGACTACTCAGGTCTCTTCATCAGTCAGATTTTGTATTAGTTCAGCCTGATGAAGAGACCTGAGTAGTCTCGAAAGCTTGCAATTTGTTACCATCTTTTCAGTTAGCCATTAAAAGGTATCAACCACTGAGGACTCTCAACTCTAAATATTTTTCTTTCTGTTGAGGAGCGACTTATCCTTACGTTACGGTATGTATTTCTCCTCCTCATACTCTATGTTGATGATCTTTCCACATTTAGTATATAGTTCTGTTTAAAATTGTTGTCTGTTTTAGTTGTAATATATATCAAAAATAAAAACTCACATTAATAATAATATGTATTTGTTTGTAAAATCACATAGCCATTGCAAGTCTTTTTATCTTGTTATTGCATGGCTTGTTAGTAAGACTCGGTAACTGTGATTATTGTGATTAGGTTTTAGCCTTCAACATGTTAGCTCATTTTACTTTATATTTTCTTTTCTTGAAGCTTCCTCACAACTGGTCTGTCATATGCGACACTGCATCATGAATTTTTGATTCATTGTCAGGTCTACCTGTTTGGAAATCTAGTCATGGCTTCATCAAGTGGTCATGCCTAAGCAAAAGATGGAAGACTGTTTGCGGATTTCCAGGGGAGTTGAGGAGCACTGTCAGTTTCCCAATTGCTTTGAAGCCCTGGATGGGAAGCACATCCGCCCAACAATTATAAACAATATTTTTCAGTAGTGCTGTTGGCCCTGGTCAACAGTCACTACCGGCTTATAATTGTAGATATTGGGGCCTATGGAAGAACTGGAGATTCTAGAGTCTTCAATTCTTCTATTATGGGTCGGCGGCTGCGCAATAATCAGTTGGACCAACCACCACCACGTCAGCTTCCAGGCTCCAATATTCACCCTGTCCCTTATGTCCTTGTTGCAGATGAGGACTTTCAATTGACCCGTCATTTAATGAGGCCATATCCCCGTAGAAACCTGGACCATCGGCGCAGAATCTTTAACTTGCGCCTATCACATGCACGACGACTGGTGGAGTGCGCCTTTGGCATTCTTTGTGCCAAATGGCAGGTCCTCCAGTCAGCCATTCAGTTGAGTGAAGCTAACGTGAATGAGGTGATAAAAGCATGTGTCATTCTACATAACTTCACCCGAATACATGATTGCTCCTCATCTGATGGTGCTGAAGTTGTGTCTGCCAATGTGGGTATGCCTATTCCACATGTGATCCCTCCCCGCCATCTGCTGTTTGGACTCAAAGTACGTGATGTGCTCACCAATTATTTTCTAACACCTCATGGTGCTACTCCTTGGCAAGAAAATGCTATTTCTATGTTGTAAATATATATTTTTTGCTTTATTTAAAGCTTGTTTGTTCTTCAAGTTTGTGTGTTTTCATTTTCATTGTGGCAAATGTTGAAATTAGAGATGAGCGACTTTGACCTCCGGGAGGGTCGAGTAGGGTTTCGGACCACCCGACTTTCAC
>VIAB01041692.1:6724-21513 GCA_009801035.1 Oophaga pumilio
GACACTTAGGGACCCCAGAAACAATCAGGGACTCCTAGAATACCAAAGGGACCATCAAGCAATCCTAGGGACCCCCAGAGACTACTAGAGACTAATATGGTCCCTCAAAGGCCATCAAGGACTCCTAGACATCCCCAGGGACTCCTAGGGACCCCTAGAGACCATCAGGGACTCCTAGGCACCCCCAGGGACCGTCAGGCACTCCTAGGAAACCCCAGGGACCATCAGCAACCTCCAGGGATCCCCAGGGACTTCTATGGACCATCAAGGACTCCTAGTACTGCTAGGGACCATCAGGGTCCCCAGGGACCATTAGGGACTACTAGGGTCCACCTGGAACCATCAGCGACTCCTAGGGACACCCAGGGACCATCAGGGACTCCTAGGCACCCACAATGAACATGAGGGTCTCATATGGACCTGAAGGTACCATTAGCAACTCGTTGGGACTTCTAGGGACCATCAAGGACCCTCAGAGACCATCAGGTACCCAGAGGGAATCCCAGGGACCACTGGGGACTTCTATGGATCCCCAAAGACCATCAGGGACTCCTAGGGACCAGCAGGGATGCCTAGGAACTTCCATGGACAATCAGGGACCAACAGGCACTCCTAGTACTCCCAGTGACCATCAGGGATCCCTAGGGACCTTCAGGGATTCCTAGGGACCACTTGGGACCATCATTGATTCCTAGGTAACGGCAGGGACCATTAGGGACTCCTAGGGACCCCTGTGGACCATCAGGGACTCTTAGGGTCCCTCACATACCATCAGGTAATCCTAGGGACCCCCAGGGACCATCAGGCAATCCTATGGACACCCATAGACCACCATGGACTCCTAGGGTCCATCAAAGACCATCTGGTAATCCTAGGGAACCTCAGGGACCATCAGGGACTCCTATCGACCCCCAGAGACCATCAGGGACTCCTAGGGACCCCCAGAGACTATCAGGGACTCCTAGTCACCCCCAGGGAACATCAGGCACTCTTAGGGACCCCCAGGGAGCATCAGGGACTCCTAGGCACCCACAGGGACCATCAGGGATTCCTACGGTCTCTGAGGTACCATCGAGTAATCCTATGGACCCCCAGGGACCATCAGGGACACCTAGGGACCCCAGAGACCATCAGGGACTCCTAGGCACCCCCAGGGACCGTCAGGCACTCCTAGGAAACCCCAGGGACCATCAGCAACCTCCAGGGATCCCCAGTGACTTCTATGGACCATCAGGGACTCCTAGTACTGCTAGGGACCATCAGGGTCCCCAGGGACCATTAGGGACTACTAGGGTCCACCTGGAACCATCAGCGACTCCTAGGGACACCCAGGGACCATCAGGGACTCCTAGGCACCCACAATGAACATGAGGGTCTCATATGGACCTGAAGGTACCATTAGCAACTCGTTGGGACTTCTAGGGACCATCAGGGACCCCCAGAGACCATCAGATACCCAGAGGGAACCCCAGGGACCACTGGGGACTTCTATGGATCCCCAGAGACCATCAGGGACTCCTAGGGACCAGCAGGGATGCCTAGGAACTTCCATGGACAATCAGGGACCAACAGGCACTCCTAGTACTCCCAGTGACCATCAGGGATCCCTAGGGACCTTCAGGGATTCCTAGGGACCACTTGGGACCATCATTGATTCCTAGGTAACGGCAGGGACCATTAGGGACTCCCAGGGACCCCTGTGGACCATCAGGGACTCTTAGGGTCCCTCACATACCATCAGGTAATCCTAGGGACCCCCAGGGACCATCAGGCAATCCTATGGACACCCATAGACCACCATGGACTCCTAGGGTCCATCAAAGACCATCTGGTAATCCTAGGGAACCCCAGGGACCATCAGGGACTCCTATGGACCCCCAGAGACCATCAGGGACTCCTAGGGACCCCCAGAGACTATCAGGGACTCCTAGTCACCCCCAGGGAACATCAGGCACTCTTAGGGACCCCCAGGGAGCATCAGGGACTCCTAGGCACCCACAGGGACCATCAGGGATTCCTACGGTCTCTGAGGTACCATCGAGTAATCCTATGGACCCCCAGGGACCATCAGTGACACCTAGGGACCCCAGAGACCATCAGGGACTCCTAGACACCCCCAGGGACCATTAGGCAATCCTAGGGACCCCCAGAGACGACCAGGGACTCCTAGGTTCCCTCAAACACCATCAGGAAATCTTAGGGAACCCAAGGGACCATCAGGGGCTCCTAGGGACCCCCAGAGACTATCAGGGACTCCAGGCACCCACAGAGAACATCAGGGACTCCTAGGGACCCCAAGAGACCATCAGAGACCATCAAGGACGCCTAGCGACCCTCATGTACTTTCAGTGACTCCTATAGACCATTAGGAATCCAGATGCACCCTTAGCGACCATCAATGACACCCAGGGACTACTACGGACCCTCAGGGAACATCAGGGACTCTTAGGGACCCCCAGGGACCATCACGGACTCCTAACGACCCCAGAGACTGCTAGGCACACAAAGGGACCATCAGGCACTCCTAGGGAACCCCATGGACCATCACCAACCCCCAGGGACATTCAGGGACTTTTATGTACCATCAGGGACTGCTAGTACTCCTAGGGACCATCAGGGGCTCATATGGACCCCCAGAGACCATCAGGGACTCCTTTGCACCCCCAAGGACCATTAGGCACTACTTGGGAACTCTAGGGATGATAACGTACACCTAGGGACCCACAGGGCCTCCTATGGACCATCAGTCACCCCAGGGACCATCAGGCACTTCTAGGGACACTCAACGACCATCAGGGACTCCTAGGCAACCCCAGGGACTATTATGCACTCCTAGGGACCCCCAGGGACCATCAGAATCCCCTAAGGACCCCTAGACACTCCTATGGACCATCACAGACTTCTAGTACCCCCAGGGAAAAGCAGGCACTCCTAGAGACACCCAGGGACTAAAAGGGACTTGTAGGCACCCCCAGGGACCAACAGACACTACTATGGAACCCCAGGGACTATAAAGGACCCCCAGGTATCCTCAGGGACTCCTATGGACCATCAGGGACTCCTAGTACTCCCAGTGACCATCAGGTACCCCAGGGAACATCAGGGACACCTAGGGACCATCTGGGACCATCAGCGACTCCTAGGAACCCCCAGGAACCATCAGGGACTCCTGGGGACACCCATGGACCATCAGGGACTCCTAGAGTCCCTCAGGTACCATCAGGTAATCCTAGGGACCCTCAGGGATCATCAGGGACACTTAGGGACCCCAGAAACAATCAGGGACTCCTAGAATACCCCAGGGACCATCAGGCAATCCTAGGGACCCCCAGAGACTACTAAAGACTAATATGGTCCAGCAAAGGCCATCAGGGACTCCTAGACATCCCCAGGGACCCTAGGGACCCCTAGAGACCATCAGGGTCTCCTAGGCACACCTAGGGACCGTCAGGCACTCCTAGGAAACCCCAGGGTCCATCAGCAACCTCCAGGGACCCCCAGGAACTTCTATGGACCATCAAGGACTCCTAGTACTGCTAGGGACCATCAGGGACCCCAGGGACCATTAGGGACTACTAGGGTCCACCTGGAACTATCAGCGACTCCTAGGGACACCCAGGGACCATCAGGGACTCCTAGGCACCCACAATGAACATGAGGGTCTCATATGGACCTGAAGGTACCATTAGCAACTCGTTGGGACTTCTAGGGACCAGAGGGAACCCCAGAGACCACCGGGGACTTCTATGGTTCCCCAAAGACCATCAGGGACTCCTAGGGACCCCTGTGGCCCAGCAGGGATGCCTAGGAACTTCCATGGACAATCAGGGACCAACAGGCACTCCTAGCACTCCCAGTGACCATCAGGGGACCCTAGGGACCTTCAGGGATTCCTAGGGACCACTTGGGACCATCAATGATTCCTAGGTAACAGCAGGGACCATTAGGGACTCCTAGGGACCCCTGTGGACCATCAGGGACTCTTAGGGTCCCTCACTAACCATCAGGTAATCCTAGGGACCCCCAGGGACCATCAGGCAATCCTATGGACACCCATAGACCACCATGGACTCCTAGGGTCCATCAAAGACCATCAGGAAATCCTAGGGAACCCCAGGGACCATCAGGGACTCCTAGGGACCCCCAGAGACCATCAGGGACTCCTAGAGACCCGCTTGTACCATCAGGGACTCATAGGAACCCCAAGGGACCATCAGGGACTCCTAGTGGCGCCAAGGAACCATCAGGGACAACCAGGGACAATCAGGGACTCCTAGGAATCCTCGTGGACCATCATGGACTCCTAGGGACCCCATGGACCATCGGGGGTGTGTAGGGACCCCCCTTGGACCATCAGGGACTCCTAGGGAACACCAGGGACCATAAGGGACCCCCAGGCAACATCAGTGACTCCTAGGGTAGCCTATGGACCATAAGGGAATCCTAGGGACCATCAGGGTCCCCCAGGGACATCTATAGACCATCACGGACTCCTAGGGTCCCTCAGGGACCATCAGGGACTCCTAGGGACCCCTGTGGACCATCAGGGATGCCTAGGAACTTCCATGGACAATCAGGGACCAACAGGCACTCCCAGTGACCATCAGGGATCCATAGGGACCTTCAGGGATACCTAGGGACCACTTGGGACCATCATTGATTGTTAGGTAACATCAGGGACCATTAGGAACTCCTAGGGACCCCTGTGGACCATCAGGGTCTCTTAGGGTCCCTCTCATACCATCAGGTAATCCTAGGGACCCCCAGGGACATCAGACAATCCTATGGACACCCATAGACCACCATGGACTCCTAGGGTCCATCAAAGACCATCAGGAAATCCTAGGGAACCCCAGGGACCATCAGGGACTCCTAGGGACCCCCAGAGACCATCAGGGACTCCTAGAGACCCTCTTGTACCATCAGGGAATCATAGGAACCCCAAGGGACCATCAGGGACTCCTAGTGGCGCCAAGGGACCATCAGGGACAACCAGGGACAATCAGGGACTCCTAGGAATCCTCGTGGACCATCATGGACTCCTAGGGACCCCATGGACCATCAGGGGTGTGTAGGGACCCCCTTGGACCATCAGGGTCTCCTTGGGAACACCAGGGACCATAAGGGACCCCAGGTAACATCAGGGACTCCTAGAGTGACCTACGGACCATCAGGTAATCCTCGTGACTATCAGGGACTCCCTCAGGGACCATCAGGGGCCATCAGGGACTTCTAGGGAACCCCAGCGAATCCTATGGACGATCAGAGACTCCTAGGGACCCCAAGGGACCATCAGGGACCATGAAGGATGCCTAGGGACCCTCATGGACCATCAGGGACTCCAAGGGACCATCAGGAATCCCTCAGGGACCATCAGAGGCCATCAGGGACTTCTAGGGAACCCCAGCGAATCCTATGGACGATCAGAGACTCCTAGGGACCCCAAGGGACCATCAGGGACCATCAAGGATGCCTAGGGACCCCCATGGACCATCAGGGACTCCAAGGGACCATCAGGAATCCCAAGGCACCCACAGCGACCATCAGGAACACCCAGGGACTACTAGGGACCCTCAGGGAACATCAGGGACTCCTAGGAACCCCCAGGGACCATCACGGACTCCTTGGGACCCCAGAGACCATCAGAGACTGCTAGGCACACACAGAAACCATCATACAATCCTAGGGACCCCCAGCGACCATCAAGGACACCTAGGCAACCCCAGGGACCATCAGGCACTCAAAGGGACCACCAGGGACCATCAAAAACACCTAAGGACCCCCAGTAACTCCTATGGACCAACAGGGACTTCTAGTACCCCCAAAGACGAGCAGGCACTCCTAGAGACCCCCAGGGACTATCAGGGACTCCTAGGCACCCCCTGGGACTATCAGACACTACTGTGGAACCCCAGGGACCATCAAGGAAGCCCAGGAACCCCCAGGGACCCCCAGGAACTCCTATTGACCATCAGGGACTCCTAGTACTCCCACTGACCATCAGGGACCCCAGGGAACATCGGGGACACCTAGGAACCACCTGGGACCATCAGCGACTCATAGGGACCCCCAGGGACCATCAGGGACCCCCAGGTAACATCAGTGACTCCTAGGGTAGCCTATGGACCATAAGGGAATCCTAGGGACCATCAGGGTCCCCCAAGGGACTTCTATAGACCCTCACGGACTCCTAGGGTCCCTCAGGGACCCTCAGGGGCTATCATGGACTTCTAGGGTATCCCTGCGATAACTATGGGCGATCAGGGACTCCTAGGGACCCTAAGGAACCAACAGGGACCATCAAGGACACCTAGGGTCCCCCATGGACCATCAGGGACTCCAAGGGACCATCAGGGACCACCAGGGACAATAAGGGAATCCTAGGGATCCCCGAGGACCATAATGGACTCCTAGGGACCCCATGGACCATTAGGGACTCCTAAGGAACCCAAGGGACCATCAGGGACCCCCATGTAACATCAGGGACTCCTAGGGTAGCCTAGGGACCATCAGGGAATCCAAGGGACCATCAGGGAATCCTAGGGACCATCAGGGTCCCCATGGGACTCCTATGGACCATCAGGGACGCCTAGGGTCCCCCAGGAATCATCAGGGACTCCTGGGGACACCCAGGGACCATCAGGGAATCCTAGGGTCCCTCAGGTACCATCAGGTAATCCTAGGGACCCTCAGGGATAATCAGGGACACTTAGGGACCTCAGAAACAATCAGGGACTCCTAGAATACCCCAGGGACCATCAGGCAATCCTAGGGACCCCCAGAGACTAGTAGAGACTTATATGGTCCCTAAAAGGCCATCAGGGACTCCTAGACATCCCCAGGGACTCCTAGGGACCCCTAGAGACCATCAGGGACTCCTAGGCACCCCCAGGGACCGTCAGGCACTCCTAGGAAACCCCAGGGACCATCAGCAACCTCCAGGGACCCCCAGGGACTTCTATGGACCATCAGGTACTCCTAGTACTGCTAGGGACCATCAGGGACCCCAGGGACCATTAGGGACTACTAGGGTCCACCTGGAACCATCAGCGACTCCTAGGGACACCCAGGGACCATCAGGGACTCCTAGGCACCCACAATGAACATGAGGGACTCATAGGGACCTGAAGGTACCATCAGCATCTCGTTGGGACTTCTAGGGACCATCAGGGAACCCAAGAGACCATCAGGTACCCAGAGGGAACCCCAGGGACCACCGGGGATTTCTATGGATCCCCAAAGACCATCAGGGACTCCTAGGGACCCCTGTGGACCAGCAGGGATGCCTAGGAACTTCCATGGACAATCAGGGACCAACAGGCACTCCTAGTACTCCCAGTGACCATCAGGGATCCCTAGGTACCTTCAGGGATTCCTAGGGACCACTTGGGACCTTCATTGATTCCTATGGAGTGCCTCCAAAGACGAGCAGGCACTCCTAGAGACCACCAGGGACCATCAAGGAAGCCCAGGAACCCCCAGGGACCCCCTGGGACTCCTATGGACCATCAGGGACTCCTAGTACTCCCACTGACCATCAGGGACCCCAGGGAACATCGGGGACACCTAGGAACCACCTGGGACCATCAGCGACTCTTACGGACCCCCAGGGACCATCAGGGATTTCTAGGGACACACAGGGACCATCAGGGATTCCTAGGGACCCCAGAGACAATCAGGGACAACTAGACATCCCCAGGGACCATCAGGGACTCTTAGGGACTCCAGAGACAATCAGGGACTCCGAGACTACCCCAGGGACCATCAAGGACTCCTAGGCACCCTCAGGGACCGTCAGGCACTCCTAGGGAACTCCAGGGACCATCAGCAACCCCCAGGGACCCCCAGGGACTACTATGGACCATAGGGACTCCTAGTTCTACTATGGAACATCAGGGACCCCAGGGACCATCAGGAAATACTATGGTCCACCTGGAACCATGAGCGACTCCTAGGGACACCCAGGAACCATCAGAAACTCCTACATACCCCCAAGGGACGATCAGGAACTGCTAGGGATCCCCGTGGACCATCATGGAGTCCTAGGGAACCCATGGACCATTGGGGGTTTGTAGGGACCCCCATGGACCATCAGGGACTCCTAAGGAACCCCATGGACCATCAGGGACCCCCAGGTAACATCAGTGACTCCTAGGGAAGCCTACGGACCATCAGGGAATCCTAGGGACCATCAGGGTCCCCCAGGGACTCCTATGGACCATCACGGACTCCTAGGGTCCCTCAGGGACCATCAGGGGCTATCATGGACTTCTAGGGAATCCCTGCGAATACTATGGACGATCAGGGACTCCTAGGGACCTTAAGGAACCAACAGGGACCATCAAGGATGCTTAGGGACCCCCATGGATCATCAGGGAATCCAAGGGACCATCAGGGACCACCAGGGACAATAAGGGAATCCTAGGGATCCCTGTGGACCATAATGGACTCCTAGGGACCCCATGGACCATTGGGGATGTGTAGGGACCCCCATGGACCATCAAGGACTCCTAAGGAACCCCAGGGACCATTAGTCAACCCCCAAGTAACATCAGGGACTCCTAGGGTAGCATAGGGACCATGTTGTGAATTGGTTTGGGATGAGTTCTGAGCAGAGGCTCCCTCTGGTGGTTACAAGCGGTACTATTGAGGATTGTGAAGACTGGGTATCAGGTGCCACGGATTGGTCTTATATAAGGGAGTCATTTCCCCATCAGGCTTGCCGGTGATCAATTGTTCTGGTCTGAATCCTTCTTTCCAGTTTCCCTTGTAGCCTGCTGTGTCGAGTCTGCATCTCCTGCTTCCAGATAAGACTTTTTCTTATTTTGTGTTTTTGCTACAGTTTTGTATGTTGTCCTGCTTTTCTGTGGGGACCTTCTGGTCCCTTCTGGGGGCTTTTGCCCTCTCAGTTTTGTACAGCCACTGATGTAATTACTTTTGCTTTTTCCAGTTTTTTCAGTGGCTGCTGTTTTCCTTTTCTGCACCAGAGAGCTAATTTAGGTGGCAGAGGTCGTGTGACCTCAGGTGATTTTGAAATTAGTATTGTTGGTTTGTTTTCAGGGTTTTTAGAGATTGCAGTAAGTACCCTTCCTATCCTTTTCTATTTAGTTAGTTTGGGCCCCAGCGTTTGCTCATACTATTTTCTTACTGTGTTTGTATTTCCTCTTGTCTAACCGCCATTACATGTTTGGGGGCTTCCTATTGACTTTGGGGTTCTGCTCCGGGGCAGATAGCTTTCCTATTTCTATCTGTAGGTATAGTTAGTTTCTCAGGCTGTGACGAGGCGTCTAGGACCATCGTAGGAACGCTCCACGGCTGCCTCTAGTTGCGGTGGTTAGTCAGGGTACTGCAATCTCATAGTTTCCAACTTCTCTGGTGTATTGCCTTTTTTCCTGCACTCCTCAGTTACCGAAACATAACAGACCATCAGGAAATCCTAGGGACCATCAGGGTCCCCCAGGGACTCCTATGGACCATCACGGACTCCTAGGGTCCCCCAGGGACAATCAGGGGCCATCAGGGAATTCTAGGGAGCCCCAACGACTCCTATGGACGATCAGGGCCTCCTAGGGACCCCAAGGGACCATCAGGGACCATCAAGGATGCCTAGGGACCCACATGGACCATCAGTGACTCCTATGGACAATCAGGAATCCCGAGGCACCCCTAGCAACCATCAGGTACACCGAGGGACTCCTAAGGACCATCAGGGACTCCTAAGGACCCCCAGGGACCATCAGAGACTCGTTGGGACTCCCAGGGACCATCAGGGACCCCCAGAGACCTTCAGGTACCCAAAGAGAACCCCAGGGACAACCAGGGACTCCTATGCACCACCGTGGACAAGCAGTGACTCCTAGTGACCATCAGGGACTCCTAGGCACCCCAAAGGGACCATCAGGGACAACCAGGGACAATCAGGGACTCCTAGGGATCCCCATGGACCATCATGGACTCCTAGGGACCCCATGGACCATCGGGGGTGTGTAGGGACTCCCATGGACTATCAGGGACTCCTAGGTAACATAAGGGACTCTTATGGTAGCCTAGGGACTATTATGCACTCCTAGGGACTATCAGGGTCCCCCACGGATTCCTATGGACCATCATGGACTCCTTGGGTCCCTCAGGGACCATCAGGGGCCATCAGGGACTTCTAGCGAACTCCAGCCAATCCTATGGACGATCAGGGCCTCCTAGGGACCCCAAGGGACCATCAGTGACCATCAAGGATGCCTAGGGACCCACATGGACCATCAGTGACTCCTATGGACCATCAGGGACTCCCGAGGCACCCCTGGAAACCATCAGGGACAGCCAGGAACTCCTAGGGACCATCAGGGACTCCTAGGGACCCCAGAGACAATCAGGGACTCCTAGACTACCCCAGGGACCATCAAGGACTCCTTGGCACCATCAGGGACCGTCAGGCACTACTAGGGAACTCCAGGGACCATCAGCTTCCCCCAGGGACCCCCCAGGGACTTCTATGGACCATCAGGGACTCCTAGTGCTGCTAGGGACCATCAGTAACCCCAGGGACCATCAGGGACTACTAGGGTCCACCTGGAACCATGAGCGACTCCTAGGGACATCAAGGAACCATCAGAAACTCCTACATACCCCCAAGGGACGATCAGGGACTCCTAGGGATCCCCTTCGACCATCATGGACTCCTAGGGACCCCATGGGCCATTGGGAGTGTGTAGGGACCCCCATTGACCATCAGGGACTCCTAAGGAATCCCAGGGACCATCAGGGACCCCCAGGTAACATCAGGGCCTCCTTGGGTAGCCTAGGGATCATCAGGGAATCCTAGGAACCATCAAGGTCCCCCAGGTACTCCCATGGACCATCACGGACTCCTAGGGTTCCTCAGGGACCAACAGGGGCCATCAGGGACTTCTAGGGATTCCCTGCAAATCCTATGGACGATCAGTGACTCCTAGGGATTCTAAGGAACCAACAGGGACCATCAAGGACGCCTAGGGATCCCCATGGACCATCAGGGACACCAAGGGACCATCAGGGACCACCAGAGACAATCAGGGAATCCTAGGGACCCCCATGGACCATCAGGGACTCCTAAAGAACCCCAGGGATGATCAGGGACCCGCAGGTTACATCAGGGACTCCCAGGGACTCTTATGGACCATCACAGACTCCTAGGGTCCCTCAGGGACCATCAGGGGCCATCAGGGACTTCTAGGGATTCCCTGAGAATCCTATGGACAATCAAGGACTCCTAGGGACCCTAAGGAACCAACAGGGACCATTAAGGACGCCTACGGACCCCCATGAACCATTCGGGACTCCAAGGGACCATCAGGAATCCCGAGGCACCCACAGCGACCATCAGGGACACCCAGGGACTACTAGGGACCCTCAGGGAACATCAGGGACTCCTAGGAACCCCCAGGGACCATCACAGACTCCTAGGGATCCCAGAGACCATCAGCGACTGCTAGGCATACACAGAAACCATCAGGCAATCCTAGGGACCTACAGCGACCATCAGGGACTCCTAGGGACCCCCAGGGACTATCAAAACCCCCTAAGCACCCCCAGACACTCCTATGGACCATCAGGGACTTCTAATACCCTCAGGGACGAGCAGGCACTCCTAGAGACCCCCAGGGAATATCAGGGACTCCTAGGCAACCCCAGGGACCATCAGACACTGCTATGGAACCCCAGGGACCATCAAGGACCCCCAGGAACCCCCAGGGACCTCCAGGAAATCCTATGGACCATCAGGGACTCTTAGTACTCCCACTGACCATCAGGGACCCCAGGGAACATCAGGGACACCTAGAGACCACCTGGGATCATCAGCGACTCCTAGGAACCCCCAGGGACCATCAGGAACCCCCAGGTAACATCAGGGACTACTAGTGTAGCCTAGGAACCATCAGGGAGTCCTAGGGACCTTTAGGATCCGCCACGGACTTCTATGGACCATCAGGGACTCCTAGGGTCCCCCAGGGACCATCAGGGGCCATCAGGGATTTCTAGGGAACCCCAGCGACTCCTATGGACAATCAGGGCCTAATAGGGACCCAAGGGACCATCAGGGACCATCAAGGATACACAGGGACCCACATGGACCATCAGTGACTCCTATGGATCATCAGGAATCCCGAGGCACCCCTAGCAACCATCAGGGACACCCAGGGACTCCTATGGACCAACAGGGACTATCAGGGTCTACTAGGGACCCCCAGGGACCATCAGGGGCCATCAGGGATTTCTAGGGAACCCCAGCGACTCCTATGGACAATCAGGGCATACTAGGGACCCAAGGGACCATCAGGGACCATCAAGGATGCACAGGGACCCACATGGACCATCAGTGACTCCTATGGATCATCAGGAATCCCGAGGCACCCCTAGCAACCATCAGGGACACCCAGGGACTCCTATGGACCAACAGGGACCATCAGGGACTCCTAGGGACCCCCAGGGACCATCAAAGACTCCTAGGGACCCCAGAGACTATCAGAGACTGCTAGGCTCCCAAATGGACCATCAGGAAATCCTAGGGACCCCAAAGGACCATCAGGGACTCGTTGGGACTCCCAGGGACCATCAGGGACCCCCAGAGAACATCAGGTACTCAAAGAGAACCCCAGGGACCACCGGGGACTCCTAGGCACCACTGTGGACAAGCATGGACTCCTAGTGACCATCAGGGACTCCTAGGCACCCCAAAGGGACCATCAGGGACTCTTAGGCACCCCCAGGGACCGTCAGGCACTCCTAGGGAACCCCAGGGACCATCAGCAACCCCCAAGGACCCCCAGGGACTTCTATGGGCCATCAGGGACTCCTAGTACTGCTAGGGACCATCAGGAACCCCAGGGACCATCAGGGACTACTAGGTTCCACCTGGAACCATCAGCGACTCCTAGGGACACCCAGGGACCATCAGAAACTCCTATGGACCCCCAGAGACCATCAGGGACTCCTAGGCACCCACAATGAACATGAGGGACTCATAGGGACCTGAATGTACCATTAGCAACTCGTTGGGACTCCCATAGACCATCAGGGACCCCTAGAGACCATCAGATACCCAGACGGAACCCCAGGGACCACCAGGGACTCCTATGGACCCCCCAAAGACCATCAGGGACTCCTAGGGACCCCCGTGGACCAGCAGAGACTCCTAGGAACCCCCATGGACAATCAGGGACCAACAGGCACTCCTAGTATTCCCAGTGACCATCAGAGATCCTAGGTACCATCAGGGATTCCTAGGGACCACTTGGAACCATCATTAACTCCTAGGGACCCGCAGGGACCATTAGGGTCTCCTAGGGATCCATGGTGACCATCAGGGAATCCTAGGGTCCCTCACGTACCATCAAATAATCCTAGGGACGCCCAGGGACCATCAGGCAATCCTATGGACCCCCAGAGACCACCAGGGACTCCTAGGTTCCCTCAAAGACCATCAGGAAATCCTAGGGAACCCCAGGGACCATCAGGAACTCCTAGGGACCCCCAGAGACTATCAGGGTCTCCTAAGGACCCGCGTGTACCATCAAGGACTCCTAGGTACCCCCTTGGACCATCAAGGACCAACAGGGACTCCTCGGTACCCCAAGGGACCATCAGGGACTCCTAGGGGTGCCAATGGACCATCAGGGACCACCAGGGACAATCATGGACTACTAGGGATCCCCGTGTACCATCATGGACTCCTAGGGACCCCATGGACCATCGGGGGTGTGTAGGGACTCCCATGGACCATCAGGGACTCCTAGGGTCCCCCAGGTAAAATAAGGGACTCCTAGGGTAGCCTAGGGTCCCCCACGGACTCCTATGGACCATCAGGTACTCCTAGCATCACTCAGGGACCATCAGGGGCATCAGGTTGTCAAAGGCAAAAGTCAGTTCGGTCGCAGAGTCGTTTCCCGCTGAATGGCATTTTGACATTTCACCATATTTGGAACCGAGAATTAGCCTTTTTTAGAAAGCCTTCCTATTTTAGGGAGTCACAGATTTCTGAATAAATGTCCGAACATTTCAATTTAGGTCTTAAATGAAAGCTTGGGGCCTCCTTAAAAAAAAATCTTTGTCAGATTTCTGATTGGACCCTTGGTTCTGGAGAAATTCTGGTTACAGCGAGAAATGAAAATCCCATTCATTTTGGTAGAAATTGGCCTGAGGGGGTGCCTCTTTTAGGGGGATGCAGATTTCTAAATAAACAACCTAGAAACATAATTTTGGTCGAAAATAAAATATAATCGTCTTCTTCAAAAACATCTTTGTCAGAATTTTGATTGGACTTTTGGTTCTGGAGAAAATCTGGTTAAAGCGAGATTGTAAAATCCCATTCATTTTGGTAGGAATGTCGCAGATATTTACTGGTTTACGCCCCTTTTGGGGTGTAAAATCACCTGAATGCAACAATCTCGGTATCATTTTAAAGGTCTCAAAGAGGCCTACGCGAAACCACCCAATCTTATTGGTTTTGGATGCTTAGTTTTATAGATACAACTTTTTCTGTGTAATAAAAATTGGCTGATAACAGAAACTGGCGAAACTTAAATCTCCTTTATTCAAAAATGACACATCTCTGAGTCACAAATTTTGTCACAAAGACTCTAGAGAAGGTGTACTTTCTTATGACACTAGACTCGGCTTTCGGAAAAAGAGCTGTTTGGAAGAAATCTGGGTTCAAATAGCAAACAATGCTAAAAATGTAAAAAAAAAATGCCGTTTTTGATGTGCTAGAGTGGTTTGCTCTCGCAGAAAGTTGACAATGGTATCAAATCGATCGT
>VIAB01041694.1:0-14901 GCA_009801035.1 Oophaga pumilio
CTTTATCTTTCAAGCTGCACATTCAAACAAACATGGTATTAGAAATTAGAATATTTTTCATTGGTATTGAAAATAATTTTTCCAAGACAATGCTGTATTAACCCTTGATCAACTTTGAACTTTGACATGTGTCATCTGACTGCCTGGTGCCTGTTTTTTTTGAATCCTTTATGTATTTAAGAAAGGTACTGTTAGAACATATGTAAGCTATATGTGGTATTTTCCCGAAGAAGGGGTGGTATTCACCCTGAAACGCGTAGATTAAACCACTTCTTAACTGCTACTACGTCTTGGAAATTTACTATTTGGGCAGCGCGGACTGGAATCCACATCTTTTCTGCAGTATATTATAATGTTAGCCTATGCATTAAATGCAAGGCCTGCCCTGCAGCAAAGTAACACGCACAGCAATAAGCCTTTGAACCCAGGTTCACATTACTCTTTTGCCACTGTCATAAAAAAGGCATTGAACAGACGAAGTGGATGTACACAGGAAAACCAAGTTCACATTATTCATTTTGTTCTGCCATACTGTTAGCCTATGCATTGAATGCAAGGCCCACCCTGCATCAAATTCAAATGCACTCCAAAAAGTCTTTGAACTGACATAGTGGATGCACACTCGAAGACCAAGTTCACATTACTTTTTAGCCACTGCCATGCTGTTACTTTATGCAGTGACTGCAAGACCCGCCCTGCATCAAATACAAATGCACCCCAAAAAGGCTTCGAATAAACATTGTGGATGTACACTGGAAAACCAAGTTCACGTTACTCATTTGCCACTGCCATACTGTTAGTTTATGCATTGACCGCAAGGCCCGCCCTACATCAAATTCAAACACACCCCAAAAAGGCTTTGAAAAGACATAGTGTATGTACACAGTGAAACCAAGTTAACATTATTCATTTTGCTCTGCCATACTGTTAGCCTATGCATTGACTGCAAGGCCCACCCTGCATCAAATTCAAATGCATCCAAAAAAGACTTTCAACCAACCTAGTGGATGAACACAGGAAAACCCTGTTCAAAATATTCTTTTGCCACATCCATACTGTTAGCTCACGCATTGAATGCAAGGCCCGCCCTGCATCAAATTTAAATGCACCCCAAAAAGGCTTTGAACCAACCAAGTGTATGTACACAGGAAAACCAAGTACACAATACTCTTTTGCCACAGCCATACTGTTAGCTGAAGCATTGAATGCAAGGCCCGCCCTGCATCAAATTGGAATGCACCTCAAAAAGGCTTTGAACCGACGTAGTGGATGTACACAGGAAAACCGAGTTCACATTACTCTTTTGCCTCTGCCATACTGTTAGTTTATGCATTGACTTTAAGGCCCACCCTGCATCAAATTCAAATGCACCCCAAAAAGGCTTTGAACTGACCTAGTAGTTGTACGCAGGAAAACCAAGTTCACATTACTCTTTTGCCACTGCCATACTGTTAGTTTATGCATTGACTGCAAGGCCCGCCCTACATCAAATTCAAACGCACCTCAAAAAGGCTTTGAACCGACGTAGTGGATGTACACAGGAAAACCGAGTTCACATTACTCTTTTGCCTCTGCCATACTGTTAGTTTATGCATTGACTTTAAGGCCCGCCCTGCATAAAATTCAAATGCACCCCAAAATGGCTTTGAACTGACCTAGTGGATGTACACAGGAAAACCAAGTTCACATTACTCTTTTGCCACTGCCATACTGTTAACTTATGCATTGAATGCAAGGCCCATCCTGCATCAAGTTCAAATGCACCCCAAAAAGGCATTAAACAGATATAGTGGATGTACACAGGAAAACCAAGTTCACATTACTCTTTTTTCACTGCCATACTGTTAGTTAATGCATTGACTGCAAGGTCCGCCCTAAAACAAATTCAAAGGCACCCCAAAAAGGCATTGAACAGACGTTGTGGATGTACACAGGAAAACCACGTTCACATTATTCATTTTGTTCTGCCATACTGTTAGCCTATGCATTAAATGCAAGGCCCACCCTGCATCAAATTCAAATGCACCCCAAAACGGCATTGAACAGATGTAGTGGATGTACATAGGAGAACAAAATTCACATTACTCTTTTGCCAGTGCCATACTGTTAGCTTCTGCATTGAATGCAAGGCCCTCCCTGCATCAAATTCAAATGCACCCCAAAAGGTTTTGCCACAACCTAGTGGATGTACACAGGAAAACCAAGTTCACATTACTCTTTTGCCACTGCCAAACTGTTAGTTTATGCATTGACTGCAATGATCGCCCTGCATCAAATTCAAACACACCCCAAAAGACTTTGAACCGACTTAGTGGAAGTACACAGGAAAACCAAATTCACATTACTCTTTTGCCATAGTCAAACTGTTAGTTTATGCATTGAATGCAAGGCTCGCCCTGCATCAAATTCAAAAGTAGCACAAAAGGCTTTGAACAGACGTAGAGGATGTACACAGGAAAACCAAGTTCACATTATCCATTTTGTTCTGCCATACTACTAGCCTATGCATTGACTGCAAAGTCAGCCCTGCATCAATTTCAAATGCACCCCAAAAAGACTTTGAATCGACCTAGTGGATGTACACAGGAAAATCAAGTTCACATTACTCTTTTGCTACTGCCATACTGTTAGTTTATGCATTGACTGCAAAGCCCGCCCTGCATCAAATTCAAACGCACCCCAAAACGGCATTGAACAGACGTAGTGGATGTACACAGGAAAACCAAATTCACATTATTTATTTTGTTATTCAATAATTTTAGCCTATGCATTGACTGCAAGGCACGCCCTGCATCAAATTCAAACGCACACCAAAAAGTCTTTGAACCGACGTAGTGGATGTACACAGGAAAACCAAGTTCACATTAATTTTTTCCACTGCCATACTGTTAGTTTATGCATTGACTGCAAGACCTGCCCTGCATCAAATACAAATGCACCCCAAAAAGGCTTCGAATCAACATAGTGGATGTACACAGGAAATCCAAGTTCACGTTACTCATTTGCAACTGCCATATTGTTAGTTTATGCATTGACTGTAAGGCCCACCCTGCATCAAATTCAAATGCACCCAAAAAAGGCTTTCAACCAACCTAGTGTATGTACACAGGAAAACCAAATTCACATTACTCTTTTGCCACTGCCATACTGTTAGTTTATGCATTGACTCTAAGGCCCACCCTGCATCAAATTCAATGCACCCCTAAAATGCTCTGAACTGACCTAGTGGATGTACATAGGAAATCCAAGTTCACATTATTCATTTTGTTCTGACATAATGTTAACCTATGAATTTGAATGCAATTCTGCCCTGCATCAATTTCAGATGCACCACTAAAAGGCTTTGAACCGACCTAGTGGATGTACACAGGAAAACCAAGTTCACATTACTCTTTTGCCACTACCAAACTGTTTTCTTCTGTATTGAATGCAATGCCCGCCCTGCATCAAATTCAAACGCACTCCAAACAGTCTTTGAACCGACCTAGTGGATGTACACAGGAAAATCAAGTTCACATTACTCTTTTGCCACTGCCATACTGTTAGTTTATGCATTGACTGCAAGGCCCGCCCTACATCAAATTCAAACGCACCCAAAAAAGGTTTTGAACCGACCTAGTGGATGTACACTGGAAATCCAAGTTCAAATTATTCATTTTGTTCTGCCATACTGTTAGTCTATGCATTGACTGCAAGGAACGCCCTGCATCAAATTCAAATGCACCACAAAAACGCTTTGAACGGACCTAGTGGATATAGACAGGAAATCCAAGTTCACATTACTCTTTTGCCACAGCCATATTGTTACCTTATACATTGACTGCAAGGACCACCCTGCATCAAATTCAAACGTACCCCAAAAAGGCTTTGAACCAACATAGTGGATGTACACAGGAAAACCAAGTTCTCATTACTCTTTTGCCATAGCCATACTGTTAGCTTCTCCATTGACTGCAAGGCCCACCCTGCACAAATTCAAACACACCCCAAAAGACTTTGAACTGACCTAGTGGATGTACACAGGAAAACCCAGTTCACATTACTCTGTTGCCACAGCCATACTGTTAGCTTCTGTATTGAATGCAAGGCCCGACTTTCATTAAATTCAAATGCACCCAAAAAGGCTTTGAACTGACCTAGTGGATGTACACAGGAAAACCAAGCACACAATACAGTTTTGCCACAGGCACACTGTTAGTTTATGCATTGAATGCAAGGCTCGCCCTGCATAAAATTCAAACGCAACACCAAGACGGCTTAGAATCCACATAGTGGATGTACACACAGGAAAACCAAGTTCACATGACTCTTTTGCCACAGCCATAATCTTAGTTTATGCATTGACTGCAAGGCCCACCCTGCATCAAATTCAAAAGCATCCAAAAAAGGCTTTGAACCGACCTAGTGGATTTACATAGGAAAACAAAGTTCACATTGTTAGGGTCTGCGGAACGCACCTAATAAATAATGTCGAGAGGTGTGTTCACAGCCCGGGGTCCACCGTGCAGGCAGAGCCCGCTGCTAGTAAGATGGCGTAAGTAGCGAACTCTGTTATCCCGCAGAGTCACTAAAATAAACGCCGTAGCGAGCTGTGGCAGATAGTGCGAACTCTGTTAATCCACAGAGCCGCTAGCGGGAATGCCGCAGAGCTATATAGCGATATAAGCGAACTCTGTTACACCACAGAGTCGCTGAGGTAAAGACGCAGAGATAGGTACTGTGTCCTGTTAACACCACAGGGATACACAGATAACTGCTGTGCGGATAGCAGTCCGTGATCATGCAGACAGCAAAGCAATCAAGCAATCTCCTCACCGGAGAAGCTGGTATTCTATGGGCTTATTTCAGCCAAGCCCTAACCACGTGCACTCAAATCTCCTCACAGGAGGTGCCGGTATTCTAGGGGCTTATTTCAGCCGAGCCCTAACCACATGCGTGCATGAGCACACTGGCGCAAAGCACATAATGCAATTGATCCTAGCGAACGGCCGTGCGGTAAGGACAGCCTTTTATAGCAGCCACGAGAAAAAGACCTTCCAGGAAGGACCAATGGGAAGCTGCTTCAGAACATCAACAGCCGGAGGACCTTCCTGAAGGACCAATAGGAGTGGCAGCTGTATCTGAGCATGTGACCCCTGATCTCCAATGGGAGATCTTGCCCTGGGCATGCTCAGATGAAGCAACAAAGGACTTAGACATAAAGACGTCTGCTTGCCGCTGACCAGTAGAGGCTACAATAGCAGAACCTGAAGAGGCAGCAGCAAGTCTCTGCACAGTATTAGACCGGGTGAGATGCTGCGACCGACGACTTTGCTGAGCAGGCTCCACTGCTGCCGGAGATGGATGGGGGACCGCAGTGGGACTGGTTTGAGACTCCCCTCATGCAGCAGCGGGAACTCGAGCACTAACACACAATACTTTTTTGCCACTGCCATATTGTTAGTTAATGCATTGACTGCAAGACCCCCCTACATCAAATTCAAAAGCACCCCAAAAAGGCATTGAACATACGTAGCGGATGTACAAAGGAAAATCAACTTCACATTATTCATTTTGTTCTGCCATACTGTTAGCCTCTGCACTGACTGCAAGGACCGCCCTGCATCAAATTCAAATGCACCCCAAAAAGGCTTTGAACCAATCTAGGGGATGTACACAGGAAAACCAAGTTCACATTAGTCTATTTCCACTACCATACAGTTAGCTTCTGTATTGAATGCAATGCCCGCCCTGCATCAAATTGAAACACACCCCTAAAATGCATTGAAAAGATGTAGTGGATGTACACAGGAAAACCAAGTTCAAAATATTCATTTTCTTCTGCCATACTGTTAGACTGTGCATTGACTGCAAGGCCCACCCTGCATCAAATTGAAATGCACCTCAAAAAGGCTTTGAACCGACGTAGTGTATGTACACAGGAAAACCAATTTCAAATTACTGTTTTGCCACTGCCAAACTGTTAGTTTATGAATTGACTGCAAGGCCCGGAATGCATCAAATTCCAACACACCCCAAAAAGACTTTGAGTTGGCCTAGTGGATGTATACAGGAAAACCAAGTTCACATTACTCTTTTGCCACAGGCACACTGTTTGAACCGGCCTAGTGGATGTACACAGTGGATGTACACAGGAAAACCAAGCTCACATTACTATTTTGCCACTGCCAAACTTTTAGTTTATGCATTGAATGCAAGGCCCGCCCTGCATCAAATTCAAACGCACCCCAAAAAGGCATTGATCAAACATAGTGGATGTACACAAGGAAACCAAGTTCACATTATTCATTTTGTTCTGCCATACTGTTAGCCTATGCATTGACTTCAAGACCCGCACTGCATCAAATTCAAAGCACCCCAAAAAAGCTTTGAACTGACGTAGTGGATGTACACAGGAAAACCAAGTTCACATTACTCTTTTGCCACAGCCATATTGTTCGTCTCTCCATTGAATGCAAGTCCAGCCCTGTATCAAATTCAAACGCACCCCAAAAAAGCTTTGAACCGACGTAGTGGATGTACACAGCAAAACCAAGTTCACATTATTCTTTTGCCACTGCCATACTGTTAGTTTATGCATTCAATGCAAGGCCTGTCCTGTATCAAATTCAAACGCACCCCAAAAAGCCTTTGAATCTACATAGTGGATGTACACAGGAAAACCACGTTCACATTACTCTTTTGCCACTGCCATACTGTTAGCTTCTTCATTGAATGCAAGGCCCGCCCTGCATCAAATTCAAACGAACCCCAAAAAGGCTTTGAACCGACCTAGTGGATGTACACAGGAGAACCAAATTCACATTATTCATTTTGTTCTGCCATACTGTTAGCCTATGCATTGAATGCAAGACCCGCCCTGTACCAAAGTAACACACACTCCAATAAGCCTTTGCACCCATGTACTTGATGGCACCTGAAAGCATTCTTCCGATTAATTTGTTACTCCCATATTGTTTGGCTATGCAGTGAATAGTTGAGCCTGAATATCCGGCAGTGGACAATTGCAGTCTTGATGCTAAAGATCCAGTGGTGGACAATTGCAGTGTTGACGCTGAAGACCCAGCGGTGGACCATTGCCGTGTTGACACTAAAGACCCTGCAGTTTAATATTGCATTGTTGAAGCTGAAGTATCGGCAGTGGACAATTGCAGTGATTTTGCTAAAGACCCAGCGGTGGATAATTGCAGTGTTGACGCTGAAGACCCAGCGGTGGACCATTGCAGTGTTGATGCTAAAGACCCTGCAGTTTAAAATTGCATTGTTGACGCTGAAGTATCGGCAGTGGACAATTGCAGTGTTTAAGCTAAAGACCCAAGGGTGGACAATTACGGTGTTGAGGTTGAATAACCGGCAGTGGACAATTGCAGTGTTGACGCTAAAGACCCTGCAGTGGAGCATTTCAGTGTTGAGACTGAAGAACCATCAGTGGATAATTGCACTGTTGTGGCTTAAGAACTAGCATTGGTCAATTGCTTTGGTGAGTCAGAAGACAGTGCATTTTAGCATTGCAGTGTTGAGGCTGAAGAACTGGCATTGAACAATTGCATTGTTGAAGGAGATGAACAACCAACAAAGTTCACATTATTAAGAAGTGGGTCTCCAATACTATTTGCCTATGCATTGAATGGAAGGCCTGGCCCAAATTTGGACAAACCCAAAATATCACTTTGAAGAGACGTGTATGAATTCTTCCTAAAAATCTGTTTCCATTACAAAGGAGCGGGTCTCCTATATTTGTAATTCCCATACAGTAAGTGTATTGGCTGACAAACCTTTTGCCCTGCTGGTGGGGGACTCATCAACCTACTGTGTAACTAATTGTTGTTATGGTCATCCTAAACACCATTACAAAACAGTCTAGTGGCTGTGCCTGTTTCATCATGGAACACGTTCACCCTCATGTTCTAGTGGTGGTGTCTGGAGACGAGGAATATGGTCTGCAAAAAAGGTCTAATAATGGTAATGCCCATACACTAAGTGCATAGGCTGAAAAACATTTTCTCCTTGGGGGGGAAACATCAACCGACTGTGTAAATGTTTGTAGTTACGGACATCCTAAACACCCTGGCAAAACAACATAGTGCATGTTTCGTCATGGAACACGGTCACCCTGGTGATCTAGGGGTGGTGTAGGAAGAGATGTGGAGTGTGGCCTGTGAAAAACGTTTTCCCAGTTTAAAGGAGCGTGTCTCCTATGCTTGGAATGCCCATACACTAAGTGTATGGACTGACAAACATTTCCCCCTGTGGGATACATATCAACATAGTGTGTAAATTTTTTTTTTAAGGACATCAAAAATACCTTGGAAAACAGTAACGTGGTTTCCTACACAGCTGCTGCTGGGAAGATGCAGGTTTTTAGTAAAAATAAGGCGTACAAATCATTGCATGAAGTGATCAAGAAAAGGGGCATGGTGACAACAGGAATGGTAACGTACAGGATTAATAACAGCGGTGGCTATGGGAGGTATGAGATCCAGGATACGGCCTACAATGATTAGTTGTTTAGCCTGCCCACCACCAAAAACCAGAATGTGTTTCATACCCATCAGAAGATCGGTGTAATAGATGCGTGTGTGAAGCTCGGCATGAAAAATGGCCATAAAAAATATGTTGCCAAAGACGCACGTGTCCGTATAAATGGCAAAGTGCAACATGTTCGCGAGATGCTGAATTCCAGAAAGCAGATCAGTGTCGGGAGCAAACCAAACAAACTGATGGATGCTAAGTTTAAAGAGGAGTGCACCGTCCTTAACTATCAACACACCCATGGCACAAGCGTCTTCATCTTCACCCATACATATTACCAATAAGATAAAGGAGTGGGTCTCCTAGACTCGTAATGCCCATACACTAAGTTACTGGGCCAGGCAAACATTTTCGCCTGTGGGGTACACCTCAACCTTTTCCATAACAAGTATTTTACACCAAGCATAACCACCCACCCTTGTTAGGAATTCGACACTAGCTGGGGATCTACTGGCAGTTGCTGATGAGACCTGGAGGAAGGCCTGATTCAAAAATAGGCCCAATTTAAAGGAGCGGGTCTCCTACACTCGGAATGTCCATAGACTTAGCGTATGGGCTGGCAAACATTTCCCCCTGGGGGAGTAAAATTGTTAAAAATATTTTATGAGCATCATAGATACTCTTGGCAAAAATTGGACTGCCTGTAGCAGCACAGAACACGTTAACTCAGGTCATCTAGTGGCGGACAATGAGGAGACATTGATGAAGGTCTCATTAAAAACTAGGCCCAATATTAAGGAGCGAGTCACCTAGACTTATAACGCCCATACACGAAGTGCATGGGCTGAAAAACATTTCCCCATGGGGGAACATTTTTTGAAAATTTACTATGGGTATCATAGACACCATTGCCAAAAATTTGACTGCCTGTAGCAGCACAGAACATGGTAACATCAGCCGAAAGTTAAAAAAAAGTTTGTTTCAGATACCAGAACGGTATTTGAATTAGAACCCGGACCGCATTAAAATGAATGGGCCCGAACATCCGGCGTTTCCCACGCTGTCATCTGCATGCGACCACTCAGCACGCCAGCCGACACACACAGAAGAGCATGAGAAGAAGGAGGTGGCTGCCTGTGACCGATGGTTATGTTATTAAGGTTACTGCTGGTCACTGCAGACACATTCTCACGCTCAGCTGAGTGTGCTCAGACTGGCATAGTGAGAGGTCACATCACTGATGTGACCTCTTACCAAAACATCCGGATCATCTTGGGACATGGGCTTATTGGATTATCGGCAGAAAAGTGAGTATAAATTTTCTTTTTTTATTTTCATTTTTGTTAAATAAATGGGTAAAAGAAGGTTGGGGAGTTTTTATTTTGAATAAAAGATGCCTCTACATTACTTGCTCCTGGGCTTGATGTCAGCGACCACGTCTTTTTTTTTTTAACACAGTGTGCATCGGCCAATCATAGCCATGCCATTAATTAACATGGCTGTCATGGAGCCAGAAGTGCCTGCACAGTAAAGCTTGCTGATTGGCTGCACTGCAGCCTTTCAGCAAGCTTTGTTCAGGCTGATGAACCTGAACAGTAACACAGACTTCCAGGAGAACTAGGTGTTTAAGGTTTGTGCACGGACCCCAAACTTTACCGTTCAGGTTCGCCCATCACTATTAAAAACCATAGACTTGCTCTGTACTCAGCCAAGAAAACTTAGTGCAGCAGATGAAAGAGATATAATGCTTACTTTCCTATGAAATCAGATGATGTCTAGCAGTGCCGTCAGCTCAGAACTGGCAGCAACAGTCAGACTCAGATAACAATCTACTGTTCAAAGTAGTTTGACCCGAATTGCTATTCGGGTTCATCCGTCTCTATACCTCACCACAAATTCTATTCCAGCTCTGGCTGGAATAATATTTGAAGTGTAGTGATCACTGTAGCTCATGAATCTGATAAGCGGTCTTGAGTTGTGAAAAAATTATTTGACTTTTCAAAGCTTTTCACGCCAGAATGCTGACTGATGTATCAATGTATCATTGAGTGAACATATTTTTAGAGGGTACACTTAACAATAAAACAGTATACAGTAAGCATCTAAGCCTATATTTATAGTGACTGCCAGCATCCAGAATTTCTTCACATAAAAAGCTAACAGTATACAATGGGTTCAGAAAGTATTCAGACCCCTTTAAATTTTTCACTCTGTTTCATTGCAGCCATTTGGTAAATGCAAAAAAAGATCATTTTTTTCTGATTAATGTACACTCTGCCCTCTGCACCCCACCTTTGCTGAAAAAAAACAGAAATGTAAAATTTTTTGCAAATTTATTAAAAAAGAAAAACTGAAATGTCACATGGTCATAAGTATTCAGACCCTTTGCTCAGTATTGAGTACAAGCATCCTTTAGAGTTAGTACAGCCATGAGTCTTCTTGGGAATGATGCAACAAGTTTTTCACACCTGGATTTGGGGATCCTCTGCCATTCTTCCTTGCAGATACTCTCCGGTTCCATCAGGTTGGATGGTGAACGTTGGTGGACAGCCATTTTCAGGGCTCTCCAGAGATGTTCAATTGGGTTTCGGTAAGGACTCTGGCTGAGCCAGTCAAGAATGGCCACAGAGTTGTTCTGAAGTCACTCCTTTGTTATTTTAGCTGTGTGCTTAGGGTCATTGTCTTGTTAGAAGGTGAACCTTTGGCCAAGTCTGAGGTCCAGAGCACTTAGGAAGAGGTTTTCATCCAAGATATCTCTGTACTTGGCCGCATTCATGTTTACTTCAATTGCAACCAGTCATCCTGTTCCTGCAGATGAAAAACACCCCCATAACATGATGCTACCACCACTATGTTTCACTGTTGGGATTGTATTGGGCAGGTGATGAGCAGTGATGAGCAGTGCCTGGGTTTCTCCACACATACCACTTAGAATTATCACCAAAAAGTTCTATTTTTGTCTCATCAGATCGGAGAATCTTATTTCTCATATTCAAGGAGTCCTACATGTGTTTTTTTAGCAAACTCTATGCGGGCTTTCATATGTCTTTCATATGTCTGGTACTGAGGAGAGGCTTCCTTTGGGCCACTCTCCCATAAAGGCCCAACTGATGGAGGGCTGCAGTGAGAGTTGACTTTGTGGAACTTTCTCCCATATCCCTACTGCATCTGTGGAGTGCAGCCACAGTGATCTTGGGGTTCTTCTTTACATCTCTCATCAAGGCTCCCACGATTGCTCAGTTTGGCTGGACGGCCAGGTCTTCGAAGACTTCTGGTGGTCCCAAACTTCTTTCATTTAAGGATTTTGGAGGCCACTATGCGCTTAGGAATCTTGAATACAGCACAAATTCTTTTGTAACCTTGGCCAGATCTGTGCTTTGCCACAATTCTGTTTCTGAGTTCCTTGGCCAGTTCATTTGACCGCATGATTCTCATTTGGTCTGACATGCACTGTGAGCTGAGGTCTTATATAGACAGGTGTGTGCCTTTACAAATCAAGTCCTATCAGTTTAATTAAAGACAGCTGAACTCCAATGAAGGAGTAGAACCATCTCAAGGAGAATCACAAGGAAATGGACAGCATGTGACTTAAATATGAGTGTCTGAGCAAAGGGTCTGAATACTTATGACCATGTGATATTTCAGTTTTTCTTTTTTAATAAATTTGCAAAAAATTCTACATTTTTGGCTTTTATCAGTCAAGATGGGGTGCAGAGTGTACATTAATGAGAAAAAAAATGACATTTTTTGCGTTTAACAAATGGATCCAATGAAGCAAATAGTGAATAATTTAAAAGGGTTTGAATGCTTTCCAAACCCACTGTATTAAGAGAAACCTATAGAAATGTGGAAAAATGTAGGTAAAGGAAAAAAGATGAGTCATATAGATATACTCAGACCCAGATTCATTAGAGAAATTACATACAACACTTTGAAAGTTCACAAAATTTTTGTGTAAGGCAAATATTTTCAGACCAGTTTTGACCAGCTCAGCAATAATGACCCAAATTCATAATGAGCTACAGCATGCATTAAACCACAAATCTTACTAGTCTTTAACCCCTTTCCGACATTGGACATAATAGTACGCCCACATTGGACAGCCTCCTTTAATGTGGGCTCCGGCGGTGAGCCCACATCTTTTTCGGGACATGTCAGCTGTGAACAGCTGACATGTGCCCGGAATAGCTGCGGGTGGATTTGAGATCCACCCGTGATTATTAACTCATTAAATGTCGCTGCCAAACTCTGGAGACGATGTCTCCTGGAGACCTCTATGGTTGTTACTACCAGCTTGCCGATTCATAGCAAGTGAGTAATTCTACTATATAGAGGCGATCTGATCATCACCTGTATGTAGCAGAGCCGATCGGGTTATGGCATCTTCTAGTCTCCCATGAAGACTATTGAAGCATTCCAAAAGTAAAAAAAAGTTTTTAAAAATATTAAAAAAAATGTTCAAATCACCACCCTTTCACCCCATTCAAAATAAAACAATAAAAAAAAACATACACATATTGGGTATCGCCGCCTTCAGAATCGCCCAATCTATCAATACAAAAAAAGTATTAACCTGATCGCTAAGCGGAATACAGAGAAAAAAGTCAAAATGCCAGAATTACGTTTTGTTGTTCACCGCAATATCGTATTAAAATGCAATAACTGGCGATCAAAAGATCATATTTGCATCAAAATGAGATCAGCTCGGCATACAAAAAATAAGCCCTCAACCAACCTGAGATCACGAAAAATGGAGATGCTACGGGTATCGGAAAATGGCACAAATTTTTTTCCTTTTTTTTCAGCAAAATTTGGAATTTTTATTCACCACTTAGATAAAAAAGAACCTAGACATTTTTGATGTCTATGAACTCATAATGACCTGGAGAATCATAATGGCAGGTCAGTTTTAGCATTTAGTGAACCTACTAAAAAAGCCAAAGAAAAAACAAGTTTGGGATAGCACGTTTTTTGCAATTTCACCGCACTTGGAATTTCTTCCCGTGTTCTAGTACACGACATGGTAAAAGCAATGGTATTGTTCAAAAGTGCAACTTGTCCCACAAAAAAAAGCCCTCACATGGCCATATTAACGAAAAAATAAAAAAGTTATTGCTCTTAGAAGAAGGGGAGCAAAAAACGAAAATGCAAAACCGAAAATACCACCGGTCATGAGGGGTTAATTGGAGTAAAACTGGTTGGGAGGCACACTGAGACACACACCACTTTTCAGATGCACCTTATTCATTAAGAAATATGCAGTTTTTAATGAATTAAGAGCCTCCGACTCTAGCACGCCGACTCATCAAGACTGGCATGTGCAAAAATAGTTATCTGAAACCAAGTAAAGTGCATTTAACAAAATCTAACAGAGCTGATACTGCCAGCTTTATTGAAACAGATCAGGTACTATAATGAATTTTGTTATTAGTGTAATATAACTGTGAGGTATGTTCTCTTCACTAGCATGAGGATTTAATAATATCTAACATTCTCACAAAATTGCTTCTGCCAGATACTAAAAGCCTTTGAGGAATATTTTCTAATCTGACAGTTAATCTCTCTGCAGACATCATGACAAATGAGTAAAGATGACATTACCAATGTTCCTTCTATCTCTACACGGGCTTGGTTTAACAGTCTCCTAATAAATGTGGATGTGTAGGCAGATGCTGACATTCCTCTTGGGCCCACTTGTGAAAAAATAGATGAGAGTGAAGAATAAAGCTGTTATTCACACTCTTCCCCTTATCGTCTGATAACTGGACTGCTGGAGTACACAGTACTTTGATAAACAAATCAACTAGCGCATGATATTTCCTGTAAAACCTCATACTAGACACATTTCATAAATTATGATGAAATGACCTGAAGCATTTATTAAACTGTCACTCAAAGTAAAGCTCCATTATTTTATAAATTAGATGAGCTGTGAATTAGCTTATTAGTGTTTAATTGTAAATTCATCAATATTGTAGTAAGATCAAACAAAAATTACTTTTGTTTTATTTAATTATTTATTTTAAATTGGGACACGACTATAAAAAGAAATGCAGTTATTATTAGAATTGCAAACAATAGTTACTTAACCCCTTCACTCCAAATCCTGCTTTCACCTTTCCAACCATTTCAAACTTTTCAATTCTCAACAGTGTCACTTTGGGGTAATAACTCTGAAACGCTTCCATATAAGCCAGTGAGTCTGAGCCTATTTTTTGCCACACATTGTTCTTCATGTTAGCAGTAAATTTTGGTCAATATGATTTGCATTTATTTCTGAAAATATTGAAAATGAAAGCATTTCTCGATTTTTAAACTTTATATTTTTTATTCAATTGAATCAGATAGCTATACAACACAAAATGCTTAATAAATAACATTTACCTCTCTCTCATATCCTCCCTGTCTCACAACCCTAAACAGCTCTTC
>VIAB01041700.1:5049-21510 GCA_009801035.1 Oophaga pumilio
TTCAGCGTTTATTGAAGTGCTGCCTCCTTTTTTTTTCTATAATATATATAGAAGAAAAGCCGGCAATTCAGCAGCCGCCTCCAGTAAACTCGCAGCACAAGCCGACAGGATAGAAGAGATGGATTACACACAGTAAATACAGAGAATATAAAGATGTCAGTGACATACAGTTAGTACAGTGTGCGTGTAGCTTACTGTACATCTAGGTGTCAGGTTGCAGGGTTGCATGCTGCACCTATACAGCTTGAAATCCAGCAGAGAAACTGAGTACTGTGTGTTGTCGCTGCTCATTATCTCGTGGTGAGCTCCTGTGACCTGACTGATATCACCATGAGCATGAGAAAGTGAGTTCTTTGCCTGTGAACGTCCAGGACCTTTCTGACAGCACCACGAGTTGAACTTTCCCACGCTCATGGTGATGTCAGTCAGGTCATAAGAGTTCACCATGATACACTGAGTAGCGGTAGCAGACACTCCTCTGTCTCTGCTGGATGGCAGGCTGTATAGTTGCATCATGCAACCATGCAGCCAGCAATCTAGATGCAGCAGAGCTAGACCCATCAAGGGACAAATGGATTATTATATTCTTAGCGGACAGATGAGGAATATTGTTTATATATTTTAATTCTCTTACAGGGGATATTGGCTTCATTGGAATTGGCGATGCCATAAGAATGGTTTAATTAAGACTGATTAAAGCACTTTACTCTGGGGTTGTGTGTGTGTGTGTTTTTATACAATATGACGATGGGGTTAGTAACGGGGGTGTCTTATTGTGACTGCCTGTCAGCAGAGCAGAAGAGAAGGAGCTGCTCTGTCAACATGATGTCACAGGAAGCACGAAAATTAATGGCAGGAGCGGTCTGTGACTTCTAAGCTGGGAGAGATTGTCGCATGGCAGAACATGCAGGTAATTGGCAACTATCTGCTGATACGAGGGGGAAAAAAAAGTCTCAGATAACCCCTTTAAGTGCATTATACTAACGTCTTATAACAAAAGATACAAACAGTGTTTGAGTACATGTACTCTACAATTAGTGGGCTGTAAGTAATGAATATAATGTTGCCACCTCCAGACCACTAGAGGGAGCAAGAGAGCTTACTGATTGGGTAAACATTTTGTTTTTGCACTTTAGTTCTTTCCTCCTTGCCCTCCATGAGCCGTAACTTCCTCCCAACCCACCACCCCCATGGCAACACCACTGTATGAACACTTGTTTTCTTGCGGGATGAGTTGTAATTTTGATTTGAATATTTTTCCAACATTTGAGTTGTGTGAACGCTTGTTTATTTATTTATTTATTTATTTTTTTGCTTGGCAATTTGATTTATCAGTACCATTTTGGGTATATATCACATTTTGATAGCTTTTTGTTCTATTTTTTTAGTAGGAGATGTGAGATGAATGAAAAAAGCAAATGCTGGTGTTACTATTTATTTTTTTACTCTCTTTTTTACCGTAAGCGCTAATTCAATATTTTAATCCGATATTACAGATGTGGAGATACCAAATGTCCTTTTTTTTATTTGTTTATTTTCAGACTGGAAAAAAGGGAAAGGTTTTTTTTTAATTATTTTAATTTTCCCCAGGGGACGAAAAGAAAAAGAAGTCTCCTATGAAGCCCAGCCACAGACTGGACTTCATTGGAGTACAGCTGAGCTGCCATAATGATCCATCCATCACCGTCCCGAAATTGTGTTGCGGAAGAACCGATATGTATCCAAGCAGAACACCAATATTGATTGGAACCTTTTACATGCCACTGTCAGACTAACAGCAGCATCTAAATGGTTAGACGTTTGCAATTGAAGCTAGCTCTGATCTCTGCTGTTAGAAGTAGGTGCTGACTGTATAACTGAAGCTACCGACTGGTATGGAGCAGGCTCCACTCCTGAGCCCGCTCCATGCACTTGCACCAGACAGTTGTGCTTGATATTGGGAAGGCAATAACCTCAATACTTAAAATATTTGTGCCTTGCTTTATCTGAATCTGTCAGTGCACAGTCTCAGAGATAAGAGACCTGTCAATCACTGGTAGGAGAGGAAAAAGAGGCTGGCGCAGCTGGAGAACTGTAAGTGCACACCAAGCCCCGACACTTGGGAGCTCACTGGCATACGAATTTGCCAGTGGATTACAAGACAATGGAGACACTGTTTTGTAATCTAAAGATATGGAAATAATAATCATTACAGGTACCTTACTGAGATATTATTTTGGGGTCTACAAACCTGCTGACAAGCTCCCTTTAATATATAAGGAATGCAAAATAATAAAACAGATTTATAAATTTAATATTGCCATAATCATACCATACTGCAGAATAAAGTTAGCAGTCATTTTTACTGTATTGTGAATGCAGTAAAAATAAATAAAATATATATTTATTTTTTTTCACTGCACTTGGCTTTTTTTATTTTATTTTTTACTTTTTCAGTACACAATATTGTAAAGTGAATGGTGTCATTCAAATCTACAACTTGTCCCAGAAAAGGCACAGCCTCGACAGAAAAAAATAATTTATTATGGCTGTTGGAAGACAGAGGCAAAATCAAAGCCTCGAAAATGTAAAACTGGTTGCATTTTGAAGGCGTTAAAACTGCATCTATTGTGGGGATTTGTAGCTCTGTAGAGGAAAAACTAATAAAATAATCAGACAATATTTTTTACATAGAAATGACATGATGATAAACGCAAGATCTCAGATCGGCTGACCCGGAAAGCAGCGACGTCTTGTTACCTCTCTCCATCCTGGACCAAATACTGCACAAAATTATAAATAATGCTAAATTTACATTAATAGCGAGTGTCAATTATCAGGCTTATTAAAAAAAAAATTGTGAAGGACCAAGTTGAAAATGAGGTGTATTTTGCAGCTTTAACCATGAAATGCCATGCCTTCTCCTAATTCTGATTGCATTAAGTAGGAATGACCACACAGCTAAGTCTTACTCTTTAGCCTGTCTATTTTTGTCACATGGCAGATGCTAATCCTCGTCAACGTGTTTTCCTAAAAGCCTTCTTGTCTCTGAAATCTTCCCTACAAATAGGGGCTGAATCATGGAAGTGTTTCTCTTTCCTTTTTCCTTATAGGAACCTTAAGCTTAGAAATCATTGATAAAAAAATAAACTGTAGATAAAGTTGCCCCATTGTTTTGTTGTTGGAGCGTGCATAAAATCATGCAGATTTACAGTCTTGTAGAAAACCTGCAGAGAACATAAGGGATTAATTTCTTGCTCGTGTTTTCCATTTTTGCTGGATGGAGGAACATCTGAAATGGGAAGACTTTAGCCATGAAGTGGGGTTCAAAAATCTTTGTTTTCTAGTGCAGAGGGTTGGGAAGTCGTGCTGCAGTCAGTAGACCAACAGCCAGACTTGTTTTAAAACTCTATAGCAAATGCAGCTCACCTCATCCTGGTGCTCGGGTCAAAGCCGCAATTAATATGCTGTTAATCCACAAAAGATTTCAGCAAAGACTGGCACTGATCCTTAGTCATAGCGTCATCATGTTATAGCTAAGGCCAGTTGTTTCAGAAACACGTCAGCTGATTGGTGTAAAGCGACTGGCCTCGACGGTGATGCTGGCATGTATGTAGTTAATTCAGTACATTTTTTTTTTAATTCATTCATTTACAGGAGGGATAACAGAGGATTGTTACAATGCAGATTTTAAAGAAAATATGTACAAGAATTTCTATTTTGTGGATAATAAAAGTATTTACGGAAACAGACCTATCAGGAGAACAGATCAGGTCAGACACATCTGAGCTCCCCATAGAGAAGGCGCAGACGGTTTCTTATCGTCCCTGCCTTCCCTATTGCTGCATGCACAGCGATAAACTAGCGCTTCTCTAGACCCAGCGGTCTTGTGATCAAGGGGTGTATGGGACAATCAGGAGCTGATTCCTAAGAGACCCAGTCAACTCTACTATGCAGGCACTAAGGTGCCCCAGTTACAGAGGAAATCAAATAATTAAAAAATATATATATTTTAAATGTTGAAATGCTTCCGCCCCCCCCCCTCCTAATAGTCTTTTATAACCTTATGGGGGGCATAATATGAAAAATAAAAATATAGGTAAAAAAATAATGGGAAAAAAGCCGATGTCAATCCAAATTGTTGTTACTTGCCCCACCCTTGTCGAATAAAAAAAACATTTCAGAATTTAAATTAATTTTTCATAGAAAGGGGAACAAATATTAAAGGGAATCTGTCAGTAGGATGAACCCTCCTTTGTCGCCTATATGGGCATGTAGGTCATAGGGAGCTGCATAAAATGATACCTTGATATCTATGATCTGATGTTTTATTCCAAGGAAATCCACGTTCTACTTGTTATATAAAGGAGCTCTTATACGTGATTCTCCAGGTCAGTACAATTATGGAAATGCCAAATATGCATAGTTTATTTTATTTAAGTGGTGAAAAAAACATTCGGAAATTTGTTTTTGTAATGTTTTCTATTTTCCTTTTTGCACCTCGAGCTGTTGTTTTCATTGATATCATTTTCGGGTAGATACCGAAGTCTTGATCGCCTTTTATTACATTTTATTTTGTTGCTACGGAGGCCGAAAAAGGGCATTTCTGGTGTTTTTTTTTTTTTTTTCTTTCGTCATGCCATTTACCAATCATATTTATTTAATATCTTGATAGATTGGGCTTTCACAAATGCAGCGATACCAAATATGTGTATTTTATGTATTTTTTTTTATTAATTTTTAATTAGGGAAATTATTTGAACTTTAGATTTTTTATTATTTTTTAAAACACAAAAAAAATTAAATTTGTTCATCCTCTTAAAGGACTTGATCCTGCGATTAGTGATGAGCGAACGTGCTCGGATAACGTCTTATCCGAGCATGCCCAAGTGTTATCTGAACATCTGGGAGTGCTCGTATATTATGTTTGAGTCCCTGCTGCTACATGATTTGTGGCTGTTTGTTAGACAGTCTCCACACGTCGGGATTCCCTAACAGTCGCAAATCACGCAGCTGCAGGGACTCTAACATAATATACGAGCACTCCCAGATGCTCAGATAGCATCAGAGCATGCTCGGATAAGACGGTATCCAAGCATGCTCGCTCATCTCTACCTGAGATCATCCGATCGCTTGTGCCATATACTGCTCTGCAAAAGTATATAGCAAAAATCCATCTCATGTTAACGCTAGCCACATGCTGGCTTTCACAGGATTTCATCATGACAAGCACAGGGGTATTTAGCAGACCCCTGGCTGTCATGGCAACCCTTCGGCGCTCCTCGATCATGTCATAAGAATGCAGATGGGTGCATGAAATGACGCATCCCCCTGCCAGAGCGCTGTAAACGCCACTGCCAGAGACTGACAGTGGCATTTAACAGCGGAGGTCGGAGCTTTGCTCCACCCTTGGCTGTTAGAGGAAGATGATGGCTGAATAACACAGCCATCATCTGCTGGCAAAGATGAAGACTCGGCTTGTGAGCCGGCATATCACATACACAGTGTCACATTTTGGTAAGGGGGTAATTTGATAATGAGGCCGACTTCTATTTACAAATGGGGTGTCTATAGGAGGCAGCCCCTCTATCATATGGTTAGGGTTTGGCACATTCATATTACTGCCCAAACTCTATGCCTTGCGGAACAAAAAATATGCCGCTTGATCTACTTGTTGTCAAGCTTTAATAAGAAAGAAGTAACAGTATTCTAATAATTTTAATATGATTCATTTCTCTCTTGAAAGTAAAAATATTGAAATGGTGAGATGGTTAGATTTATCCCTACATGCAACAGTTTTGTGCCCATAGCCAGGAAAAGATAACTTTTCCATTAACATTGCTTATAGACAACATAAAAAAAAGTAACTTAATGTGTAAAATGTATTAAAAGTGCAGAAAAATGTTCATCTCGGCCTTTCTGTCATTAAATAAAATACACATAAGCTCTATAATCTGTTTGTACAGTCATTTGCCAATAATCAAAGTTCATTTTTTTTAAACAAATTAAGACTTTTTACACATTCTGTCCAAGTGTCCTTCACATGGTGTCGATAATCCAGTTCGAAACACCTTTAAAACATATCCATCAAAGTTTTTCGGTAAGTACTTTTATATTCACTTTAGCCAAGACCAGCATCATGGTCAGCTGTCCGTTGGGATGGAGTTTGGTGGAACATTATCTGGTCCATAATCTGCTGTTGGGATGTCCATGTTTGGATCAGATTTCCCTGAAACGGTGGAAATCTGGTTGATTTTGCCAAGATTCTTTATTATTCGGAAATTATGTTTAGCTGTTTCCATGCAGCTGTTTTCCAGTAACCATCCATCAGATTCAGACTCCGGGTCCCCCAAAATCAAGACGTTCTCCATTGAAGTTTGAAGGTAACGCACACCAGTCAGCACTGACAGCTGAGCAAAAAGGATGATAGTGTGATCAGCTAATAATTACATGATACATTTTCCTAAACTGGCATTAAAGGGCTTGCCAACCCCTTTTTAAATTAAGTAGTTCCCCATGTAAAACATAAACACCATGTACTCACCTCCTGCACTGTTGCTGCTGCAGCTGTGTCATCTCCAGACTTGTGGTTAAGCAGTGTCCACTATTGGCGGGTGAGTTATCACTACTTCCGTTTGTCCAAGGTCCACACCTTTGGTCGAACCTCAGACAAGCGGAAGTAGTAAAAGCACAGCAGCAAATAGTGGCCTCTGACTGGACAAACGGAAGTAGTGAGAGTGCCGCAGCCAATCACAGGCCACTATTTGCTGCTGCGCTTTTACTATTTCCGCTTATCTGAGGTTCGACCAAAGGTGTGGACTTTGGACAAATGGAAGTAGTGAAAGTGCACAGCCAAGGACCACCCCTTTGGTCGAACCTCAGACAAGCAGAAGTGGTAAAAGCGCAGCAGCCAGTAGTGGTCACTGATTGGCTGCAGAGGTCACGTGACAAAACAATGGACAACAACCTGGAGCTGACATCCTTGGAGTAGCAACAGTGCATGAGGCAAGTTTATGGCATTTTTATTTTACAAGGAGGGCAACTTCATTTTAAAAAAGGGTTTTCCATGTAGTGGACAATTCCTTTAAAGGAAATCTGTCAGCAGTTTTTTTCTGTGCAGTCTGAGAGCAGCATGATGTAGAGACAGACACCGTGACTCCACTGATGTCACTTACTGGACTGTGCGCTGTTGTTTTAATAAAATCAGTGTTTTATCAGAAGGAGATTATCTCTACAGGACTACGTTTCTCGTGCCTCCTAGTCTTTCTGTTCTGTGTAACCGCACCTCACCACTGATTACCAGCTGTCTGAGAGCTGCCAATTAGTGGTGTCTATGGGTTATACACTGCTCAGCATTCGAAGCTCTGCTAGATCTAAAACTGATTCTATCACAACTGCTGCACCCAGCAAGCGAAGTGATACATCACAGGAATCAGGGTCTATGTCCCTACATTATGTTACTGTCAAATTCCAAAAACCTGCTGACTGATTCCCTTAAAGGTTAATAAAGATTAATCTAGTCTTGTTAAAATTGGCTGATTTAGTCAATTTTGCTCTCTCTTCTATGAATGGAACTAGCAGATGATGTTGGGGGAAATAAGGAACAGGCATATTGAAATTAATAACCCAATTCTTTACACGGGACATTCATTGCTACAGGTGTCTGACAGTGCTTACTGCGCTCGCTTCATTGAAACCACATGCACACTCGGCCTAGGCCAGCATGCATGTGCAGAAGAGTCAGGTGAGATCATTCTATCAACAACTATCATAAGTATATGTGCACCTCTACATAATGACAAATTCAGATATGGTTAGCTAGTGTTCCTACAATTGTAAAGCAATCTGTAAGATTTTTTTTTAAATCGTATCTCGGTAATTGTGTCCCTTATGTCTAACAAAGGGGCTGAGCAGTGATCTCTTCTTCACCTTCAAGGTCAGCAGAACTTGCTTCATTTTAGCAATCCGCGGTGGTCTGCAATCATGGTCCCCTTACCCAAATCTCCTGACATGTCTCTATGACGTGTCGAATGTTTTGTGAAAGTGAAGTTACACTTTAAAGAACCAGTCCATTAAATTTGCATCCCTGCTACCCCTCCAACTGAGTGTCTATCATCATAATCTGCTCTTCATATATATATATATATATGAAGAGTATACTTCTCTGTAGTTCTGCCTACTCTTTGCATGTCATCAGACCCCTACCTTATTTCTAAATCTCTTTCTGAAATTTATCCCTCTATGCTCTGCTAAAAACCTCATGAAGCATCGCACAGAAGTAAATGGGCAGCTAGTGCCAGTACCATCTGGGAGAACAATAATTATCCTTTCCTATGTATTTCCACAAATGAACGAGTATATTATAATTGTACAGTTAGATGGCTGTACTACCATCTACATTATAACTGTTTGACAGGAGCTGTCCAATTATCATCAGTATCTGTGATAGCAATTACTGTCTTCTAGTGTGGGGAACTTCAGTGGTTACATCTATGCAAGTTCATCATGCATGAAGTTTTCGGGACAGAGTTGATGACCTCCTTGAGAGAACATCTAATTGCTCGGGGCGTCATCACATGACAGAAATACTTTAATTAATTTTTAAGGCTCATGCAGCCATCCAAACATGGACTGCAATGCCAGGACTGGCCACAGGTCTCCTGACCTGAGCATGACAACTTTATAGAAATATATGAAGATGTCACGCTTGGGTCTGGGGACCTGCTACTTGTCTGTGCTCAGACTGTGGCATGGATGTCTGCATGAGCCCTTGAACTATAAATGTATTTTCAGGTGATCTATTAGAATAAGTTGTCATGTGTGGATACAAGAGGAATAACACGCTTTCTGGCCATTATATGTTTCACCTGTTTATCTGTGTCTTTCTGCTTTTCCGTCCAACTCCTTCCCTCTTTTCACTCTCCATAGAGTTTTGTAGGCAGCAGCTGTATATTTCTCATTTACATTTGAAGACTGATTTGGGAGTGTATCCTAGGTGCAGGGGAGTGTGTTTAGGGAACAATATTAGGCTAAGTGGGGTAAGAGGCATTTTTTATTATAAAGATATGTTACAAAGCTTCATATCCTTACAAGAACCAGCCTTTTGGTCTAGTTTATAAAGAAACGGTAAGTCCTGAAATCTCACTCAAAACCCGAGATCTATCCTTGAAAATAGAATCTTTCCTGGTATATCGTAGTGTAACACCATATCGCTACTGTTGTCTTACCTCAAAGAGCCAAACCAAAAGCACGGTAAGACCAATGGACTGCATGAGGTGGTCGTAATAGTCCAGGAGGGCCTGCCTGCAGCCCTGGAGCCAGATGTTTAGCTCTTCTGCGAGATAGTCATAGTTATAATGAGCAGAGTTGTTAGTCATCTGATACTGGATGCAAGGCCGTGGAGAGCTGGGGTTGCAGCAGCTGAAGGGAACACCATCCAGTAAGTACTTTCCATCCACGTTACTTTTGAGACGACTGCAAAATATAATAGGAACAAAGTTGATGAAGACCTTTCTCCGACTTTGCGTTTTATATGCTAAGCTTGAACAAAAACCCTTTGGAGTAAGAGGAGGAGTGCACCGGTCTGCACACCACTGTCTGAAATCTGATTGCCATGACCCGACTAATTGTTTACGACAATTTTATAGCGTAAATCGACTGAAAATTAAGTATTCTCAAGTTGTCCATTGAGCAGCTCACAGTTTTGAAAGTCTCTTAACTTCCTGGTTACTTCTCATTGAGTGACTGTTCTGGTCAGGAGCGTCGTCCTGCTACAGCACATTAATGGTGTGTTAGTGCGGAGTATACACTGTTCTCGCCATATTTACACATAGAGGTACATTTGAACACGCACACGGCTCAGGAAAGTGAGAGCTGTGATGAGAACTGCTCTGGAAACTACATATGCTGGGAGGCCTGGAGATTGTGATTATGTAGGACTGATAAGAGCCATGTCACGTTTTCAGAGGAATGGGAGGTGAGCAGCTCACTGCTGTACAGAAATCAATGGGCTGGAGAGAGGTGGCGGGGATCTTGGCTGCTTTCTCATTGCGTTTAGGGTCACATTCATTGCTCCCATCAGGGCACATGTTCGAATTCCCCAGCAAAACAGGATTCAGAGGTATGCGCTGACAATGCCATAACTGTAATGGTGGCAGCAGAGCGAACGTGCAATCTGACCAGCCTGATTTTCGGGAGTGTATGCCTACAGGAGGCAAACACTCAGACGCAGTCTGCGACTGCATTAACTCCTCTCCTAAATTGTCACTACTATGCATGCTCAGCAAGGCTCTGTTGGCCAATCTCTTTGGAAACAAGCTGTACCCTATGTAAGATAAAAGCTCTCATTGTAAGAGAATGACAGCAGGCAAATAAAGCAAGTGAAACAATAGCAATTTAATAACTTGAGAATACCTCTTTAAGCCCCACCTAATTTAAAATCAAAAATAAAGTGCATGGTATAAAAAAAAGTCGCAAAGTTTCACAAACATGGGATGTGAATAAGGTTTATGGCTCACACCATCAACTTATCCAGCTGTAACCCTGTGATATGAGCAGTTAAGCCTGTGGATGCCATATTAGAGATCTGTACAGCGTAGATCCCTTGTTACAGCTGTGTGCATGAACTTTTGCATAAATAGAGGTTACTTACCAGAAAGAAAACAAAGCATATTACAAGGTTAAACTGTATGTTAAATTTTTAATCTCTGCCTTTTTTGAGGTAGTGTCCTGATTTACTTATCAACCAGTAAAGATTTCTTCAAAAATTAGAATTCACAATTATAAATTTCATTTGAAAGATTTATTCTACAACTTGATCTTCCTTGGGCTCATCGAAGTGCAGTTGCATCTTAAAGTGGTTGTCCAGTGAAAACAGTTTCACCTATCCGTGTGATAGGTGATAACTTGCTGATCAGTGGGTATCTGACCATTCAAACCCCAACTAATCGGCAGAACGAGGAATTTTTTATCCTCGATTGTCAACTTAAAACAATTACAAAAAGCACAAAAAACTTTATTCAGTCTCTATGGGGCTGCCGGGAAAAATACTGAGTGCAGTGCTCGGCAACCCTATAAGGAATGCAGGGAGCATGGGGTTGCACACGTGCACTGCCGATTATGCATTCTAATGGGGATAAATGTTCACCATTCAGCTGATCTGTGCGAGTGCCAGTGGTTGGACCACATGAATCAACAAGATATCGCCTATACTATGGATTACAGGACCACCCCTCTAAGCTAAGCTGGCTGACCAAGGTCTATGTAAAGAGGAAAATTTCAGAATGTTAAAGTCTGTTTGAAGTGTTGGGGTTTATATGCTAAGACCACCACTGATTGCTAAAATGATGAAGCAGAAGTGCTAAGCAAAGCGCGGTGCTCCTACATTTAAGATTGGCTCCAATCTAAACTTCTGATATGTCAAAAGTTTTTTAAAAGTTGTAATACTCCTAAAGAGGACCTGTCACTTGCCATAAATGTCATTTTTTTTAACCTGCTATAAATATTGCTGTTTTCCTGAATCTGTTTTTCATTTGTTTTTGCCCTTTTCTATTCCTGAGATATGATCCCTATTCCCGGTGTATAAATCTAGTTTTTCTTAGTCAAATGGACGTGGTCCTTAACTCTTCTCTATGAAAGTCTAATTTACGCCCATTTGCCTAAAAAGTCCATATTTATATACATATTTATGGCAAGTAATGGGTCTTCTTTAAGTAACCTAATGGAAAAAGGACATAAAATGTAGAAATAATTAACAGAAATTTGGGGTACTTTTAATATTGATGGAATACATCAATATCAGATTGGTGGAGGTCTGACTTGCAACAGCCCAACTTTTATCCTGATGAAGGGATGGTGGTAATCTACTGATTATCGCAACCCCTATATTGTTTATCAATCTTACATTTGGCAGTGGTTTTACCTGGTGTTGCAGGACTGTGCAGCTTAGTCCCAATAAAGTAATGGATCAAATACAGAAAATCTTATGGATAGACCATAGAGTCTCATAAAAGCCTCGTATTGCCTAATGGGGAACATTTCATTATGATTCAAGACTTGGAGACTTAAATTATTCTCAATGTTCTGTATCCTGTTTGGACATAATGGAGGAAGCCCCATACTTTGGACGCCTTCTCCCTTTTTGTGGACTTTAAATAGCTGCTGTGAAATATTACATTTACTGCACAAGAATGAAGGGCATTTGGAAAGAGTTTATAAGCTATCAGTACTTACTCTACAGTCTCCTTGGAACCCATATCCAGGTAACGTGCAGATATCCACTGAATTTCAAACCAATCCCGAAAACCATTATTCCCACAACAGCGGAACTCAATCTGAAGAAGGTCTATTGTAGATTTTAAGAAGCAACGTCCAGGGATGTCTGTGTCCTTGTAGAACTTCAAAGCATCCTTGAGTCCACGATACAGAGCAGACTCCAGCTCATTTCTCATGGTGTAGCACATAATGGCTCCAGCAAACACGCAGAATGTAAAGAAAAACGTGCAGATTATGTAGGGTAACATGAAGAGCTTCCATCTAGAAAACTTATTGGCATCCGAACAGTCATAACAGATCTTCCCACCAAAGAAATTGATGATGCAAGCTATGGTGCCTACAGCAATGAGCATGTTGGGAACAGATTGGAGGTTTCCACTCAACATCAGCTCAGTACGTTTCTTGATTTCTATTTTCAAAAAGAGACCAAGGCTTAAAATAATGAGTCCGGTCACTACGGAGAGCCAGTTAAGAATCCATAAGACTTGAGCTAATTTTCCCCGTCTTGTCTTAGAGAATTTTAGTTTAAGAACGGCCATCTTGAAATCTAATGCAGGTAAGCAGTGGCCTTCTCACTATGAAACACAAGAGCAGAGATATGTGAGATTATTAACAGAGCATGTCATCACAATTAAATTACTTAGTGCTCCTATTCTGCCCTTTTCTCATTTTCTTTTATAGAAATGTCTATTGAGGGAAATATCAACAAGACCCTTACTTATGTGAAGACTGGAGGGTCCCTTAATGACTATCTCAAGTCACTGGAAGTTACGGAAACAGCTAAGCATGCCATTTAGCCAGTTACTGTTACTCCCAGAGAAGACCACCTATATGGACGTAATGGCTAGCAGCTGCCTTGTGTGCAAGTCTGGTGACCCCCTTTCTCCACATGAGATGCAGGTGCCAAAGCTGAATTCTGCATATATTAGACATTTATTGCATATCCCGTAGATATGCTACAATATGCAAGGTAGTAACGCCCTTTGAAAGGCAAAAATGGTAAAAACAAAGTAATGCACATGGAAAACAAAGAATAGATAAAAAACCTAATAATAGTATACAATTAGTGGTATATAATAAATACAACCCAAAGTCCCATTCACGTGTCTGTTTTTAACGTATATAAAGCCCCATTCACGTGTCTGTTTTTCGCGTATATAAAGCCTCAATCACATGTCTGTTTTTCACGTACGTGTTCTATCTACATTTTTATGCATAAAACACCTACCCATTCCCTTTATATTTTTTAACCATTTAATGGATGTGAGAAGTTAAAAATGTAAAAAAAAAAAACCATGAGAAAAACTGGTGGTACACTGATGGTAAAAACGGACATACAGTCCAAACATGTATGAAAATCAAATCCAGCAAACTGATGCCAATCAGTCTATTTTTTCTCTTGTATGCAAATATGAAATGAAATGAAAATAAATCCGACATCAGTGTGAAGCCTTATTTTGTTGCCCAGTAGAGGTCAGACCCGAGTTTGTTGGACCCACCCTTCATCTATACATTAAAAACTTATAGCATCCTTGTTATAATCGCACACCCAGGACGCAGCATCAATAATATCTAATGTGTTATTAGTTGGTCAGCTCATAACTAATCATTCTAGTGGCAAATTATTGGCTCCAAAGTCATCACCCTGCATAGCTTTTTTTGTCAGACCTCTGGGGCACATTGTTGTGTAGAAGCATGGCCCTTCTCAGAGTATAATCTAGTGGGCAGCCCCATTTAGGAAAAATACTATACCCATACATTTTTTAATCTATAAGGTATAAAAGTTCGATATAAAGACAGGGGAACACCAAAAATACTTTTCAAAATTTTGCACATTGAATAAAGCAAATGCAAAAAAATTTAATTATACAGTCAACAGGACAGATTGTTGGGGGGAAGGGGGAGTAGTGTTTCAGCAAAGTAGTCTTGTTTCTGTTTTGTAACACCCAATCATTTATGTAACATTCTTGTAGAGTCAGCATTGTGGGAGCTTAACGTTTCATTGATTTTCATAAACGTGATATATTAAAGGCAAACTGTCCGCTCTCCAGCCCGTCTTAAACCGCGACCATAATGTTATACAAGCCTATTCCTGGATTATAGGAAGAGCCTTTACATGCCGTACACTTACTTTTAAGTCTGAAAAATCAAGTTAGAAATCAGGCTTATGTTATGCAAATTAGCCAGGACTAGTCCAACAGGGTATTCATTCTAAAGTCTTCATACAAATCAATATCTTGTGGTTATCGTGAACCAGGTCAATGGAGCATTAAGGCTACATTCACATGACCGTATCTTCTGTCAGTGAAAAAAAAAACGGACAGGACTCAGACAAATGTTATTCAACAGGGCGTTTCAGATGGCCATTTATTTTCATGGCCAGATCTCCACAAGAAAAAAAAATTGCAGCGTGGAGTATTCTCTTCCGCCTCATATTTAAATCTATGGGTGCGCAGAAAGAATTGGATACTATGCAGAATAACATTATTGCACCCGTTTCCCAATTCTTTAACATTGGTCTTGTAAATTGTAATAACTACTGATGACCATTTGATGAAATATCGTCTTTTTTTATTTTCTCCGGATGAAAATCAGACAATTTTTTGGTTGAACGTGGCCTCAGTGTGAGTCTGATCGTATTTATATCGCACAGGGAGTTGGTCTTAGGTTCTTGTCCAAATCGTTTGTAATGAGTGTGATGTTGGATGTCCTCGGATCAAAAACTCTGACAATTCTATATGATATAGCTGCGTATGTGGAACAATATTGATTATCTCGTCAGCTGACGATGAATTATAGTGATTGTTGCTCAGTTCCTCTATCAATAAGCAGGGTATAGATAGGAGGCTGCTGTTGGCAGCTTGATCATCCATAAGCCATTACGCCGGACTTTAACAAAAACCTGCGCAGCAACAGGGAAGAGGCCCCCGTACGCGTTAAATAGTTGATTTAGCCAAAATCAGTGGTCAAGGCAACTTTTAACTTATGTCTATAGCCACCTTTATGTGACATTAGGGAGCATAACAGAATCACGCCATAATTTTCCCATTATAGTTTCTAGTGCAAAATATATGAATTATGTCAATGGGAAGATATTCAAGTCATACTGTCCATCCATCCATCCATCCATCCATCCATCCATCTGTCCATCCATCACAGAAAGCACTCACCTGTATTGTTACTTTACATGAAACGACTCCCTGTTACTTATATCCCAAGCAATGCCCTCCAGGATATGTTGGATGTTAGATGAGGGTAAGCGCATGTGGTCCTACCAAGGTTTTTGGAAGGTTCCTTTTTCGCGCAGGAGCAGAAGACATAAGATGAAGATTTGCAGAGTGAAGATTCTGCCTGCTGTAATCCCTCCTGGACTAATAATGGCTTACAGATTTAATTGTGCTCCTTCTGGTAGAGGCTGCAAAGCACCTTACTAAATAGGATATATGGCGGACGAGTTCAGTTCTACGATATTATCTCCTGATTTTATAATATTCTACAGAGCAAAAACTTGTCTGTTCCAATAATTTTGTCAATAGCTGACACAGTTGAATCACCTCTACATGGAAATCAACTTTGAAATTCTTTCTAAATACATGAAAATGACAAAGTATATACATTAATTTCCTAATTTAGTGTCTGGTTACATTTGGGGTTCAAGCACTGATCTTGCTATAGAAGGTGACATGATAGATAGCAGAGCCTAAAGGGTAACGTCTCTCCTTGTGGAGAGTGCCAAGTCGATGTAAGGAGACTTATCGGCCATGCTGTGCTCGTCTGGGAAACTAAATATGCAAATAGTCTCTTTAGAGAGGAAGAGGATGGGAACTTTGGTATCTGCAAATAGAGAGCCTGGTTTGGCTTTTATCCTAAGTCATGTAGAAAGGTGTATTAAAGGGAATCTAGCACCAGGTTTTTGTTAGGTAATCTGAAAGCAGCATGATGTAAAGGCTGAAATCCTGACTCCAGTGATGTGTCACTTACTGGACTGCTTAGTGTAGTTTTGATAAAATCAGTGTTTTATCAACAGGAGATTATCACTAGAGGACTAGTAAACCTGCTGCCAAGTAGTTAAGCATATTTATGAGCTCTGTATAACCCTGCCAGCTTCACTGATTGACAGCTTTCTGTCTATACACAGAAAACTGCCAATCAGGGGTCCAGGGGTCAAGGAGGGGGAGACACAGATATAGGCATGTCATGCCCTTCTAA
>VIAB01041704.1:11289-21508 GCA_009801035.1 Oophaga pumilio
CGGCCTTATTGTATAAATTGCATCAATTACTTACTACTGATTAATAGTGCATGAGTTTCTGTCTACAGAACCACTGGTCTGATCAGCTGTCATGTGGCCCTAACAACCGCGAATGAAATCGCAATCCACCCACGGCTGTTAACATGTTAAATGCCGCTGTCAATCTCTGACAGCAGCATTTAACATATAGAGACAGAGGGGTGCTCACTGCAGTAAGTAGGTGCTCAGGAGTAAAGAGAGTCAATAAAATTGATAAACTCTGGCACTCAAAATATCTCAAATTTATTGATGCTAAAAGAACATGATTTTCAAATGATGGACCCAACAGAATACAGACACGTGCAAATCAACGTTTCGGCTTAGTGTCGCCTTTCTCAAGATATGTCTGTTTCTGAAAACATAAGACAGTGTTAATAGACAAACTAATCCAAGAATAGATAAATCCAGATATAAACAATGTAAAGGGTCCTCAAATCCATGAAAAAATTCTATTTATAACATTCAATAGATCTATAGAAAAACAGAAAAACATAGAAAGTAATGAAAAAATAATTAAGCTATAGTAGGGAGGTTAGGTCAATTTTATCCATGAGGTACTGAGCTATTATGCAAGGATGTTAATATAAGGCTTGAACGCTTTCCAAACAAAACACTATGCTATTAACATGTATATAATAATCATAATGATCACAACAATCAGCATGATTCACTTGCAGGTAACAGGCTGTACAGGTATTTGTTCAGTATCATATAACAGTCAGAATACCATGGAGAGTCGTGTGGTTATAAATGTGCATGATCTATGAGCATAACATATCAATAACGTAGGTGCAGGGACCAAAAAATGCTGCAGCAGCGTGCATAAATTTAAGTCCCATAATAGAAAGTAGGAAGAGTATAGGAGAGGTGCTGTTACCTGGCCTGGAGAGGGTCTCCGGGTAGCGTTATGTGGAATCCACATGTGTTGTATTCAGTGCGTGCGTGTCTTTTAAATATAATCTGAGCGGGAGAAATACTTCCAGGTGCCTGCGTGAAGGAGACCGCGCATGCGCGTACCGAAGTCTGCGGGAGATAGCTGAGTCATATCGTGGATGGCCGTGGTTTCTTAAATCAGGACAGCGCATGCGGGTCGGCCGGGAATAGTCGAGTCTGATGTTTCCTTAGATTGGGACTGCGCTTGCGTGCTGCCGAAAAATAGACAGACTGTTATGATATATAATGAAGGAGACTGTGTTCTACTAAAATTAAGTAGAAAATGGTAAAACCTATGACTTAGATTAAGTTCACTTATGTAATAAAATATATAATTTAAAAAAAAGAGCAACAAGAGGAAAAAAAGGAGGAAGAAAAATACCTGTTAGTGCATATAATGTGATCTGGATAAAAAGAATACATACATGATCTGATTATGATCAATATATTGGTAGGTATAGTCAAAATATCGACCAATACCTCACTTTTTTTGTATTTTTTGGACTATTTATCAGGGTTCAGCCAAGCCTAGCACTTCTGGTCATGATTACAGGCGTGTTCACACTGGGACGCATTGAGAGTGTGCTGGCCAGTCCACCTAATTGAATAGTAGGGGCGTGACTAATAGGCTGTGAACCAGACACTATGCAGAACCGTTGCGTGAACAGCGCCCTATACGGGCCTTTATTGTGCAATTGTATACTGTGCAATCGCCCCCTCCAGGAATGGGTAGGTGGAGAGTGGCTGTTAATCCAGTATTTTGCACCTGTGTTACTAACATCTTGCTATATGGGCTGGCTGCACCCTGTAATGCATTTGTTCTAATTTCTGGGCAGGTAAGCAGTACTGCCTATTTTTCTGCTGTGTAATTTGAATTTTTGGAGGCTTTTAAGTCTTCTTTTGTGACTTTGCTATTAGTTTAGTGTAGGGACTTGCAAGCATGGGGACTCATGACGTGGGTTGCAAGCTTGTGTATTTTGGCCAAAATATCGACCAATACCTCACTTTTTTTGTATTTTTTGGACTATTTCTCAGGGTGCAGCCAAGCCCAGCACTTCTGGTCATGTATACAGGTGTGTTCTCACTGGGACGCATTGAGAGTGTGCTGGCCAGCCCACCTAATAGAACAGTAGGGGCGTGACAAATAGGCTGTGAACCAGGCACTATGCAGAACCCTTGTGTGAACAGCGCCCTATACAGGTCTTTATTGTGCAATTGTATATTGGGCAGTCTCCCCCTCCTGGAATGGGTAGGTGGAGAGTGGCTGTTAATCCAGTATTTTGCACCTGTGTTGCTAACATCTTGCTATATGGGCTGGTTGCACCATGTAGTGCATTTGTTCTAAGATCTGGGCAGGTAAGCAGTGCTGCCTATTTTTCTGCTGTGTAATTTGAATTTTTGAAGGCTTTTAAGTCTTCTTTTGTGGCTTTGCTATTAGTTTAGGTATAACATACAACAAAGTTATCAAAGTATATGAATGTTATCAATATATATATAAAAAAGTGCAATCCTATGGTTAGGAAAACCTTATGTATAATCCATAACATAAGATATCTTACAGACCCAATCTAATTCAATAGTTGAGAGGACCTTATACCTAATCCAAAAAATACCATCAGGTCAGATACAATTACGTTTAAATTTAGGGGAGTTAATGTAGCACCTCATACTCTCTATTAAAGCCTAATGCAGTAAGAGTCTGAAGCGTGTGTATCCAAAATGATTCACACTCTTTTAACCTTTTAATCCTATCACCTCCTCTTCTGGCAATTGGAACATGATCTTTGACCTGATATTTTAACTGGGCCATAGTGTGATTATTATGAAGGAAGTGAGCGGGAATTGGTAAGAGTGTGCGTCCAACCCTAATGGTAGATTTGTGTTGTGAGATACGGTCTCGGATATGTTGGGTGGTCTCACCAACATATCCGAGACAGCACGAATACTTAATCAGGTAAACTACGTAAGATGACTCACAAGGGGAATATTAGTATGGAATTGACCACATTTTTTTACTTAAATTTTTTTCTATTTTCCTTCTCTAAAACCTAGGTGTGTCTTATGGTCCATTGCGTATTATTGTCCAAAAAATGGTATATAGCCTTCTGACTGCACCACTATAGTCTATGATGCTGTTCTCAAAAAAATAGAGAGCCACTTGGCTATGAAAATCACAGACAGCACATAGATGCCATCTATCCATGTGGCAATTTTTAATATTGCAGTGGGTAAGTGAAGCTCTGTAAAAGAGTATCTTGTATATGAGAAAATCACTGATAAAACACTAAAGATAAAAACTGGCATACTGCCCAAACACTGGTGAAACATATAGAGTGGCTTTATTAACTTGCACCTGTTCACATTTGTCTTTCTGTTGGAAGTGATGGTCAGTCTTTGATATTTGCATACATAGGCTTTCTGACTGAGCACTCCACCCATCAGTGCATGGCGGTTTTAAATAAAACTTGATCCTATCTGCCCATGTAAATTGTTGGTTTCAAAGCCCAGGAGAGGTATCATAATAGGTTACGGTCCCATCAGAGGAGGTCACCTTGTCATAAATAAATACTGAATAATCTTTATTTTTATATAGCGCTAACATATTCTGCAGCGCTTTACAGTTTGCACACATTATCGTCGCTGTCCCCAATGGAGCTCACAATCTAGATTCCCTATCTGTATGTTTTTGGAATGTGGGAGGAAACCGGAGTACCCGGAGGAAACCCACGCAAACACGGGGAGAACATACAAACTCCTTGCAGATGTTGTCCTTGGTGGGATTTGAACCTAGAACTCCAGTGCTGCATGGCTGTAGTGCTATCCACTGAGCCACCGTGCTGCCCGATAGCCACTGTGCTGCCCGATGCTGTTGGGTACACATGAATTGGCCAATTTATGTCCTAAGTACTGTAGGGGTTTTACTCACTCGGGTGCGATGGGAGAAAAACAAGAGGCTTGTTCCTTTAAAAGTTCATGGGGGTTTATTGCTTCATAAACCCCAGAAGCAAAACATAAAATAAACAGCCTTTTGATCAGGCAAATACAACACAAAATGTCCATAGCAGGGCTCTACTCCTCCAGGCCTGAGGGCACACAGGCTGGGTTAATGTCCAGTTTTCAGGCTCGGTCTGGAGCCAAACACACAGGAGGCCTTCTCCCTCTCAACATACAGACCATGTGGCAAAAAATAGCCTCCATGATTGGGGCAGCATGGTGGCTCAGTGGATAGCACTGCAGCTTTGCAGCACTGGGGTCCTGGGTTCAAATCCCACCAAGGTCAACATTTGCAAGGAGTTTGTATGTTCTCCCCATGTTTGCGTGGGTTTCCTCCGGGTACTCCGGTTTCCTCCCACACTCCAAAAACATACAGATAGGGAATTTAGATTGTGAGCTTCTTCGGGGACAGCGATGATAATGTGTGCAAACTGTAAAGCGCTGCGGAATATGTTAGCGCTATATAAAAATAAAGATTATTATTATTTATTTTAGGCTATAACCACACCCAGATGTGAGGTATGTGGGTAGCCAGGCCCGCCCATCTCTCATAGCTACCCGCAACCCTGTCTCAGGTGCACCAAATGAACCTCTTAGTGCTTACGTGCACTAAAGAATATACTCCGGGTTACATCACAGAGAGCAGCCATCTCTGTGACACTTACCTCTCATCGACTACGCGCCATTAGCCTCCTTAAAGTACCTTCATTTTTTAACTTATTTTCTATTGCAGTAAAGCAATTCTAATTTCAAATATTCAATGTTTACATAGTATAGCATTACAGAGTGCAGCTTTGATTTATTAGTTAATTATAGAAAGGCTGTATTAGCTTGTACCGGTTCACATTTGTCTTTCTGTTTAGAAGTGACGGTCAGTCTTTTTGATATTTGCAAACACTGGTGAAATGCAATCTGTTTTTTCTTCTCATGTACACTACATGAAAAAAGGATATCTGAATGAAGCTTTAGCACTATCGGGAGGTACTGGGAGAGCTGAAATGCACAGAGGAAGCCCAGGATGTGGATGATGGCAGGTATATGATGAAATTAAAATAATGAACTGAAAAAAGTGAAATAAAATAATTTCCTTGTGAATTAAATATTGCAATAAGCATTGATATTCAGATATTGTTTAATATTTGAATGCATGGTGTTGAAAATCAGATATTAGTACTCTTTTCAACTTTTCTAGTAGAAAGAGATACCACATGCAACTTTCAGAAACAAAAGTCTACTTTGCAAAATGCCAAATAAATGGCTGAATATATTTCTTGGAGTTTCTACTAACTGCCACGTGTGATTTATTATAATTGTCGTTAATTCACTATTAATTAAAAAATGATCTAGTCAGTAGATAATAGCATCCTCCTTTATAAGAGTTTTTTCAAGATCAGTTTCATTGTGGACCTTAAAGCATATTATGTAAATTATCTGTGGATCAACTGTGAGTATTTAAAAGCAATGATATACTAAAGCTGACATCTAGTGCCAGGGGGTTACCCATTTATTAGATTCTCTTACTAGGCAACTGGTGTTTCGCTGTTCCTTTTTCAAGGATTGTTTTCTTCATCCCTCCTATTAAACCTAGATTTTTGCAGCCTCATGAATGTGACCATTTTATAAATTTGGTGGCATACACATTGCACTAATAAATCTTTGGTGATAACATATACGTTTATACATGGTAATATTGGTACTGTATTTGACTCATAAACAGTTGAAACTAGAAGTTTACATACACTCTATAAAATGACACATATGTATGTTTTTCTCAATATCAGAGAAAAAATTAGGATTACCGTAATTAATAATATTTGCCAAATGTCAGAATAATGAGAGAGAGAGAATGTTTTAAAGCATTTGTATTACTTACTGCAAAGTCAAAAATTGACATACATTTCATTAGTATTTGGTATTATTGCCCTTAAACTGAATGACTTGGGTCAAACGTTTGGGATATCCTTCCACAAGCAATCAAAGAAGAAGCAGGTCCTCCAGCTGCAAATATCCACTATATAAATTGGTGGTCCAGTTGGAATAAAAAATAGCCTTTTATTATCTCAACATAGGAAATATAAAAACTGGCCACCTAGGAGGATGGCATGTATAGAATCCGATGCGTTTCAGTGAAGTGCCTTAATCATGATTTCTTGGAATCTTTGAATTCTTTCCTCGTCCTGGACTGGAACTCCTCCACGCAGCTTCACCTGATACAGCAAGTTGCTTCTGGATGAGGTGAGCTGACTTCCATTCCCTTTCCCTTCTTTGCGTAATCCTTTCACAAGCTTCTCACAATAGTTGGTTGGAATTTGCACCCATTTCTCCTGACAAAACTGGTGTAACTGATCCAGGTTTGTAGAATGCCTTGCTTGCACCGGCCTTTTCAGCTTTGTGATGGCCAGTTCAAAATATTGACTTTGTTATCCTTAAGCCACTTTTCGAAGACTCCATTTTTAACAGTTGTATACCATGCCCACGCATCATCATTATAATCTTCATTAAATTGACACATACTGTCAGCCTATCCCTTGTCTATGTTTGTGATAACTCAATGTTCCCCTCCACATCTACGTGCAGCTTCTTCTCATCTCCTTCCTCCACATCATGCTGCATGCAACATCAACCTTGAGAGTCTTCAAAAGAAGAAATTGCTGTTTTCCTCTAACCCTTGTTGCCTCCTGTTGAGTGCTTTTACACTATCAATATATGGCATCTTTAAAGCCACAACTATATTGACATATTTAGCACCCTTTTTAAATGGCCTCAGAACGTGACATGTGTCCTTCATCAGCATTGCATTGTTCAATTCCAACACGTTGCAAAAACAATAATCAGGTCATGGTAAGACAAAATGTATTTTTTCAAAGTTTGAAAGGCATGCTTTGCCATGTAAGAACATTTGAAATGCCAAGATATTCATGTGGCCAAGGTCACCACCTATTGCAAGAAGGTATATTTCTTTAAGCAATTTTGCATGATTAAAAATGAATCAGTTCAAACAGATCACTATAGACTTGAATGGTCAATTCTGATTTGTAAAAACAGATGTCTATTAGACAATCACCGAGTTTTATGAAATAGACACAAAATTCCATTAAGAAGGAGGTTTAAATAGATTTTTCTAATTAAGACTCTATGGGAAAGATTTCTGAATGTGCTCTAAACTGTGCATAGTGCAGTCAGTTTATTTGTTGTAGCTGATTATATTGCTGTGAAGCTCTGTTTTACATCATTGTCATAAGCAGACCATCTTGAAAACTGGCAAATATGTACACATAAAGGTCACAATTCATAAAGACTGACGTTGTTAACATCAGTCTTGATCATGATGCATGTGTCTCATAATGAATCAGACATGTATTAAAAGTGGTGTGTGCCTTGCCACAAATTTTACCCCAGTAAGTGACAGGAGTAAGATTTATGACTTAAGGTACACCTTAGATTGTCATGCATTTGATGAACGGACGTTGCCATGCCCTGCCCAGCCCCCGCTCTGCCCCACCTTCAAACACTTTAGTAGAGGATGATGAAAAAAACAAAAGACATTTTTGAGCAAACTCAAGTGTTTTATGCCAGATTTGAGGCCAAAGTGTAGTGTAAGATTGAATAACATTTCATTATTCAATATAAATATTTACAGAATATACATCACAAAAGAAAAAGAAAAAAGCTGGATGTCCAGTAGGGACCCCGTGACTTTCTACCACTTTTCACACTAGGTAGATTTTAACATTAGAGAGTGTAGATACTGTCCCAATTGGGTTCACCTTGTCATGGTGGGACAGCTTTATGCTTTTTTTAATCAAAAACAGTGTTTACTAAGTACCATGTGTTAATTATTCAATGCACTTGCTATTTATTTATTTTCATTAGGGTATATGCACACATTGTCTTTTCTTTGGTTTTGTTTGTTTTCATGGCCCGTGTGAACATGATTTTACATCATGCATGATATTTAAGTCATACTATGGCTCAGTTTTCTGTTTTTCTTTAATACTTTTGTAGTCAGCATAAATAGAGTGTGGCCTCCTTTTCACTGAACTGGGCAGTTCATATATAGTCCCTCCAAAGCTGGGTGTCCGGTTGGGAACCAGTCACTCTATGCCAATATTCACACTAGGTAGATTTTAACATTAAAGAGTGTTGATACTGTCCCAATTGGGTACACCTTGTCATGGTGGGACAGCTTTATGCTTTTTTTTTTTATCAAAAACAGTGTTTATTAGTAAATACCCTATGTTAATTATTCAATGCACGTGCTTTTTACTTATTTATTTTCATTAGAGTATATGTACACATTGTCTATTGTTTGGTTTTGTTAGAATATACATCATGCAATAAACTTTTATTTTTTGATGAGTAACCAATATATAAAATGCATTCTCTTCAGAGAAAACATATTCTGATTGCGTTACTTAAAGGGAACCTGTCTCATGAAAAAACGCTTTTAACGTGCAACTATGAGGTTAATCAGCAGATTAATAGCTTTCTGAACCTGCTGGCACTCGCATTTGGAGCTGGCACTGACTGACAGCAACTCCACATTAAAGGGCTGTCAGTCATGGCCGGGAGCTCAGTGACAGCCGCCACGCTCCATTCACAAAGCGGTGACTGAAGCCGCATCAGCGCTGCCCCATGACTGAAACTCACACACTGCCTGAAGGAATAAAGATAATTTCCTCCCATCAGCGGGGTTCCAAATGCAGGCACTGGGCAGGTTCAGTACACTATTTACCTGCAAATTAACCTCATATCTGTAGGTTAATAGCATTTTGTTTCATGTGACAGGTTCACTTTAACTCTTAACGCAATAACATGTAAATGTACGTAATTGCAAGGGTGATTGTGTGTGGTGGGGGTTCAGGAGCTGAACTCTCCCCACATGAGGCAGATACCAGCTATGTAATGTATCCAGCATCTGTCTCTAGCAGATGTGGCCAGAGATGATCTCTGACTGCAGCATTTAAACTTAAAGTGCGCCGATGCTTGCGCTTACTGACTTACATCAAGGTACTGTTCTGGATCGAAGATTGGTTACTGTGAAGCGCACCATTGCTGCCATCTTGGCAGTTCTCTGAAGCTTAGCTATATAGATTTTGAGCTTAAAAGGAGGCTGAGATTTTCACTGTATACTGTATTGCAGTATATACTGTAGTATAAGCGATCAGATGATTGCAGGTTCACATTCACTAAAGAATATAAAATATAAAGTAGATAAAATAAAAAACCTTTTTAAAGGTATAAAAAATAAACAAAAAAATGAGTTCAAGTTACCCAAATTTTTATCATTCATAAAAAAAGCAAAAAAAAGAACAAAACAAACATATTTGGTATAACCGTGTTCATAAAAGTCCAATATGTTAAAATTCAAATTTAATTAACCTGACACACATAACTGAATAGTAATTCACATAACTGATTAGTCTGGGGCATGCTCTGGGCTTTCATTGCTATTATGCAGATCAGTCATTTGGCATAAATGTCTTTTCAAATACTCCACCTAACAATAATTACAACACAACATTATGGCACAAAAACTAAGATTTAGCAGTTCAGGAGTTGTCCAATATTGGAAGGTGCCGGAGAGTCACTGTAAGGCTGGAGTCAGACGGCCGTAAAACTCGTGCGATAATCGCATCGCACTGCACGGACTGGCCTGACACCTCTCCTGACCTGAGCAAGACAGCGTGATGGATTACTATGCAGAGGTCAAGCTCAGGTCAGGAGATCTGACAGCCAGAACGAGTTTTACGATGCGATTCTCGCACGTGAAATACGGCAGTGTGTCTCTGCCCTAACTTCTGCTCTCACTGTTCTCCGGCACACAGAAAAGGTGCACTCCTGACTTCCTTCTTCCTGCCCTGCCATGTCGTTGCACCTTTTCTGCTCATCGGAGAACACTGAGAATGGAAGTTACAATGACTCTCCGGCGCCTGCGCAGAACAAAGTGAAGCCAATGTCCATAGAAGGGCAAAAAAGTGAGGAGAAACGATGGCAGTCAGAATGCACATGCGCAGGATTTCTGAACATGCACCTAGCATCACAGGGACACACTGACATTGTGGGTGGAGAAAGATAGGATGATCATGCGAGGAGGCAGAGTTATTTTCTTTGCAGAGTCTGCCCCGTAGCCTGGAAGAGCTCATTTCCATAAAGCACTAAAAGATGATTTCTTTCACAAGGCATCATCCATGACTGTTTTCAGCAGTCTATAACCTGTATGCCCATATTAATAGATCAGATCACTCACATG
>VIAB01041710.1:11326-21505 GCA_009801035.1 Oophaga pumilio
CACAAGGAGCACTGTGCAAGCGATCATATTGAAATGAAAGGAGTGTCATACCACTGCAAATCTACCAAGACCCCGTCGTCCCTCTAAACTTTCATCTCAAACAAGGAGAAGACTGATCAGAGATGCAGCCAAGAGGCCCATGATCACTCTGGATGAACTGCAGAGATCTACAGCTGAGGTGGGACAGTCTATCCATAGGACAACAATCAGTCATACACTGCACAAATCTGGCCTTTATGGAAGAGTGTCAAGAAGAAAGCCATTTGTCAAAGATATCCATAAAAAGTGTCATTTAAAGTTTGCAACAAGCCACCAGAGAGACACACCAAACATGTGGAAGAAGGTGCTCAGGTCAGATGAAACCAAAATCGAAGTTTTTGGCAACAATGCCAAACGATATGTTTAGCGTAAAGGCAACACAGCTCATCACCCTGAACACACCATCATCACTGTCAAACATGGTGGTGGCAGCATCACGGTTTGCGCCTGCTTTTCTTCAGCAGGGACAGGCAAGATGGCTAAAATTGATGGGAAGATGGATGGTGCCAAATACAGGACCATACTTGAAGAAAACCTGTTGGAGTCTGCAAAATGCCTGAGACTGGGACCGAGATTTGTCTTCCAACAAGACAATGATCCCAAACATAAAGCAAAATCTACAATGGAATGGTTCACAAATAAACGTATCCAGGTGTTAGAATGGCCAAGTCAAAGTCCAGACATGAATCCAATCGAGAATCTGTGGAAAGAGCTGAAAACTGCTGTTCACAAATGATCTCCATCCAACCTCACTGAGCTCGAGCTGTTTGCCAAGGAAGAATGGGCAAGAATTTCCGTCTCTCGATGTACAAAACTGATAAAGACAAACCCCAAGCGATTTGCAGCTGCAATTGCAGCAAAAAGTAGTGCAACAAAATATTAAGTTAAATGGGCCGACTAATATTGCACGCCCCACTTTTCAGTTTTTGTATTTCCACAAAAATTTAAAATAACCAATAAATTTCGTTCAACTTCACAATTGTGTCCCACTTGTTGATTCTTCACCAAAAATTTACATTTGGCATCTTTATGTTTGAAGCAAGATATGTGGGAAAAGGTTGAAATGTTCCAGGGGTCCGAATACTTTCGCAAGGCACTGTATTTGTGGGGTTGATATCACCTTTGTATTGTCGTTAAAGTGAGTATAACTATGTTTGTCATTTTTAAATAAAATGGAAAATTGTGTTTAGTCTTATTTCTAGTAAAGGACTTTATTCTGGCTGTGTCTTTATTTACCATGTAACTATAGGATTAGTAATGGATAAGTGTCTTATAGACGCCTCTCCATTAGTAATCTGTGGGCTTGATGTCACCTGACAATACAAAGGTGACAGTTTTTTTTAATTATTTATTTACAGCCAGGTGCTCTAACTGTTATTAACAGCAGCAGGTGTCGGATGATGGGAGCTGTAGTCCCATCAGCTGACACCAGTGACTGGAGGTAAACTTTATACCTCTGATCACAGCAGAGCACTCATGCTGTCTTCAGACAGCATGGGAACTGTGGTTCTCTGACCAGCGGGGATGATTTCACTGCTGATCAGAAGCATTGAAATTGAAATAGTTGCTTATGTCTAGTCTCTAGCTAGCCACTCTATACAACACAAAGGAAATATTCAGCTTGGTTATAATGACTATTTGTTTACCTTTGAAGTGCAGACTGTCCAAGGTGGGTAGTTTAGATTGAAACCTCAGTATTTATAGCACGAAAACCGCTTTGGTCTGAATTCTTGCAATACTGGTAAATCCAGTTTGTTCATTTTGTGTAGAAGCAGTTTGCTGGTAGAAGACTCATGCAAATACATTTCCCTTACAATCAGTATCAATAATGGCACCCTATAAACTTTTTACATAACTGTAAATGTGGATTTAACCCTTTCACAACCTTGCAATTTTACATTTTTGCTTTTTCGCTTTTTGCTCCTCATCTTCCCAGAGCCATAACTTTTTCATTTTCCATCAATATGTAATTTTGAAAGACACGATTAATTTACTTTATATTTTGATAGATTGGGCATTTCTGAATGCAAAACGGTGGTGATTCGAACTATTACATTTTTTAATATTTTTAAAAACATTTATTTTCTACTTTTTACTTGCGTCAATAGTCCCTTAGTTTCTCTCTTATGCTACACATAGCAGGGCCAGCATTCATAGGAGATCTGCAAGGACAAGCTTCTGCAGATCCCCGGCTGTCATGATTGACCACCCATCGGTGCCCCACAATCACGTAACAGGGGCGCTGATAGGGGTGTCTTGTGACGTGCCTCTGCTGGGTGCAAGTTAAATACCGCTGTCAGAGATTGACAGTGGCACTTAACATGTTAACATCCGTGGATGGATCGCTATTCCACCTGTGATTGTTAGAGGCAAATGACAGCTTACCAAGTCAGCTGTCATGTGCTGGCAAAGATGAAGGCTTACCGCCAGAGCCCACATCAAATACAGGGACACGACCTATAACATAGGTCGTGCAGGGGATTAAAAAAAAAAATGGTAGCATTGAAATAGAAACTATTCACAAATGATGAATAACCATGTTTAAATTATATAAGTATATATTTCTTACTTACAGTGGGTAGGGAAAGTATTCAGACCCCTTTAAGTTTTTCACTGTTTCGTGGCAGCCATTTGCTAAATTCAAAAAAGTTCATTTTTTCTCTCATTAATGTACACTCTGCACCCCTTCTTGACAGAAAAAAAACAAGAAATGCAGACATTTTTTCAAATTTATTAACAAAGAAAAGCTGAAATATCACATGTTCAAAAGTATTCAGACCCTTTGCTCAGTATTGATTAGAAGCACCCTTTTGAGCTAGAACAGCAATGAGTCTTCTTGGGAATGATGCAACAAGCTTTTCACACTTGGATTTGTGGATCCTCTGCTATTCTTCCTTGCAGATCCTCTCCAGTTTCATCAGTTTGGATGGTAAATGTTGGTGGACAGCCATTTTCAGGTCTCTCCAGAGATGCTCAATTGGGTTTAGGTCAGGGCTCTGGCTGGGCCAGTCAAGAATGGTCACAAAGTTGTTCTGAAGCCACTCCTTTGATATTTTAGCTGTGTGCTTAGGGTCATTGTCTTGTTGGAAGGTGAACCTTTGGCCGAGTCTAAGGTGTAGAGCACTCTGGAAGAGATTTTCATTCATGTTTTCAGGCCGTATTCATGTTTCCTTCATTTGCAACCAATCGTTCTCTCCCTGCAGCTGAAAAACATACCCATATATAGCATGATGCGGCCACCACCATGTTTCACTGCTGGGATTGTAATGGGCAGTTGATGAGCAGTGCCTGGTTTTCTCCACACATACTGATAAGAATTATCACAAATAAGTTCTATCTTCGTCTCATCAGACCAGATAATATTATTTTTCATAGTCTGGGAGTCCTTCATGTGTTTTTTAGCAAACTCTATGCAGGCTTTCATATGTGATGCACTGAGGAGAGACTTCCATCAGGCCACTCTGCCATAGAGGCCTGACTGGTGGAGGGCTGCAGTGATAGTTAACTTTGAGGAACTTTCTCCCATCTCCCTACTGCATCTGTGGAGCTCAGCCACAGTGATCTTGGGGTTCTTCTTTACCTCTTTCACCAAGGCTCTTCTCCCACGATTGCTCAGATTGGCTGGACGGCCAGGTCTAGGAAGACTTCTGGTGGTCCCAAACTTCTTCCATTTAAGGATTAAGGCGGTCACTGTGCTCTTAGATACATTGAGTACTGCAGAAATTCTTTTGTAACCTTGGCCAGATATGTGCCTTGCCACAATTTTGTCTCTGAGCTACTTGGCCAGTTCCTTTGACCTCATGATTCTCATTTGGTCTGACATGCACTGTGAGCTGTGAGGTTTATATAGACAGGTGTGTGCCTTTACAAATCTAGTCCTATCAGCTTAATTAAACACAGCTGGACCCCAGTGAATGAGTAAAACCATCTCAAGGAGAATCACAAGGAAATAGACAGCATGTGACTTCAATATGAGTGTCTGAGCAAAGGGTCGGATAACATTTATGTTTCTTTTCAGTCAAGATGGGGTGCAGTGTACAATAGCGAGAAAAAATGAACTTTTTTGAATTTACCAAATGGATGCAATATAACCAAGTGTGAAAAATTTAAAGGGGTCTGAATACTTTCTGTACCCACTGCAAATCAAATATCACAAAGGTTATCAGAAAAGGTTAAAAACAAGAGGAGTACTCTGGCAGAGTACTGTTCATGGGAAAAAAAAATAAGACATCCCTTGAAAATAAGCCATCTTTTAGAGAGAAAAACAATATTAGACCCTGTCTTATTTTCGGGGCAACATGGTATACTGTAGTTACTTGGGGTTCCTATACTGTCAACCAGTTTGTGACCTCACTGAGGGATACCTGAGTTAAACCGTAACACACACCCAAAGGAACCCATTTCACCGAAGCTTGAGGTTGTAGCACAACACCTTGATCCGCTCGACCCATACACCAGCTTACATGTCTCCCCAGCCTCAGTATACTTTTTATATCTAACACAATAAAGTAGTTGGATTTTATTATCTGCTTCTGGCCTCCTCCCTTTCCTTCACAAAGACATGTCTTCATAATAGCTTCTGCAGTTGTTATTTTCCTGAATATCACAAACTTAAGAATGTGAGCAGACTTATCTTAAAGCACAATAATAATTTTATATATCCTAAAATTACCAACTTCACATTTGATCCTTGACTCCTCATTTTAATGGTTTTCCGTGAGCATCACAATAGAAAATAAGTGTAATAAGCTTTGCACAGCTACTATAAGAAGGGGTGTTAGAGTGTTTGATGTGGATTCCAGTAACCGTCTTTAATAATTTACAAATCAATTAAAATGTCATTATCATCGTCCTTTCCCACTTAACCTGTCTGATATTTAAAGGTCACTCAGCTACCATTTTGGAGAATAGCTATTATATATAGATGAGAATTGCACATCCATCCTCTGCTATTGCAAAGTGTCACGGCAATTTATAAGTTGGCTCAGGAACACTCATCAATAACAACACTTTGGTGATAGATTTTTAATTGTTTGGTGTCAGCATTAATGTAAGAAATTAAGACAAATGTTGTCCAGGAAGCCGATAAAAAAAAAATTCCCTTGGCTTTATTTTTAGACGTGAAGGTTAATACTTCATTGTATCACATTTTATTATTGGGTTTTAGTTATGGTAGTAGTAACTGGACAAATTATCCTTTGTAATCATGGTGGCACATTGGGGGCAAAGTTGTTAGAGATTTGGCGAAAAGATTCAAGTTTTTCCCACTACTGATTAAGTAACAAAAACAATATCCCATAACCAGCAGCCAATAGGTGGCCTTTGATTGTCAGCAGACTTCACTCTTCCGTCAAAATAGAATTGTGAAGTATGCAGAATAGGCTGCTGTGGTCACGTGACGTTGTTTCTATCAAGTGATCACTAGGGTAGACTGTCTTAAAATTAGGGGAATAGTGTCAGTCCAGGCAAAAAGTATTCAGTTTTTGTATTCCATGATGCACAGCATAGTTTGCTTTATTCAAGGAGCAGGTGGCTAATAAAGAACTTGGGGAGCACAGTGGCTGCTAATATAATATACAGGGGACTCAATAGTGACTAATAATATGTTCAGGGAGTACAGTGGTGTCTTTTATGATATCCAGGGGAGCACAGTGGTGGCTATTAAGATATTGAGAGATCAAGGTGACAACTTATATTTTGTTTGGGGCATAGTTGGAGCATCATGTATATCCACAAGGTCCAGTGGTGGCTAATAATATACCCAAAGGTACTGTGGTGGCTTCATATATTTTCTGGGAGCACAACTGGCGCTTATACGCATGGAAAATAGTGGTAAGTTTTTATATATATTTAAGGGGCTCAGTGTGGCTTCATGTATATTTAAAGGGGCACAGAGGTGGCTTCATTATTATATTCTGGGGCATAGTAATGGCTTATATCATATTCAGGGACCACAGTAGTGGCTTATATTAATTTCAAGGGCACTGTGGACTTCATTTCTATTCAGCGTGGTACAGTAGTTAATGTAATAGTCAAGGAGGGCAGAATCGCTAATTGCTTATTCAGAGGCAGACACAGTGGAAAATAATTAGACCCTGTCTGTTATTCCACCTATTGAATTATCAGTGCTGCAGAGAATGTGATGAAATACATGGTGTTACAAGTGGATATGCTGTTGTCAGAGTTCCGCATGGGATGGTAGACATAGCGCTCCATCTGCTGCTACCCAGACAGGATAGCAGGATCAATGGCATACTGACTGTCTCTCAACAAATGTTCCCTCTCTTGGCTTAGAATTGCTGCATTGATGTGCATAAGCTTTCCCTCGATTAAGCTCACCCTACACTACATGTCAGGATAGGGTTCCCTGACATGCGTTTCAGCGGAGTTACCGGCTTTTTCTAGGGACAGGATCTGCTTCTTTTGCTGTCCACTTAAGGTCTATTTTCATTCATGTTGAAGATCTTCACGATTCATGTTATATGCAGTAGGAAGTAAACAATTGGGAGGTGGAGGAGGAGCAGCAGGTAGATGTGGAGAAGTACGTATATTAAGTTATTCCATGCACATGCAGGGGATGGGGCAGTCAGGGTGAAAATGGCAATGACTATGTCCAAATGTTGCAGTAGGATGCAGACATTGAATAAACAGAGCCTACAGTCAAGCTGGCCAGCATTGAAACATACAGTATATGCTGGAATGCTTGTGGGATGACAGGTTTATTTTCACCATTAAAGAGGTTGTCTACTACAATGTGTATTGGGCAGATCGGTATAAAACCTTGGAAATAAGACCTTCTTCAAATACCTTGTGTTTCCAAATGTGTCTGTGAGCGGCACTATCACTGTCCGCTCATCCAATCCACGTGACCTGCTGCAGCAGAAAAAGCAGAAGCTGCGTTCCCTGCTCAGTGCTCCCTACAGAGCAAATGTGTGGAGCCCCTGAGGGTCCAGTTGCTACAGAGATACTGCACCTCATCCAGAGGTGTGGTATGCCACTCTCAGGTAAGGAGAGAGCACCACCCAGGATGCTAACACCTGCACCCAATACAGACCATAGCAGCAGAGCGCCCTTGACGTACCCTAAAGGTACTGCCACACTACACAATCCCGCTAGCGATCTCGTTAGCGTCGCATACTAATGAGATCGCTAGCGGGATTGTTTCCATATCGCTAGTAGCTACCTATTTTAGCGATGTCGTTAGGACGCTATCGCGGTTAGCGATCTCCTTAACGACTTTAGCGGTACAAAAGTACCACTAAATCGCTAAAAAAGGTGCCACACACAGCGATAAGATACTTACCAGCGGGATGCCAGCGACGAAAATAGGGTCCGGAACGATCGCTGTGATGAACGATATCACAGCAGGGGCCTCGTCGCTGGTAGCTGCCGCACACAACAACATCGCTAACGGGATCGCTAAATAGTGACGTTTTTTAGCGATCCCGTTACCGATGTTGTTTAGTGTGGCATACCCTTAAGACAGTGAGGTGCTGGACAGGAAGGGCAGAAAGTCAGCAGAGTGAGGCGGCCAGGAAAGGAACATATTGAAGGGAGTCCTGGAAAGGTGAATCTTAATCTACCTGGGAGTTTGCTGGACCCCTCACCTGGAGGACACGGCACTAAGCGGGCATCTGCGCATAAGAGAACTGTGAGTAAAGCATTGGAAACTGCACCCCGCTGTGTCCTCTGAATTATTCCTGCGTCACCTGCCCTGCACCACACTTTTTAACAACATCCCCTCTAATATCTTAACTGCCCTGGGACATAGCCCTGCCTGTGGAGGGCTGAACCAACTTTGCTGCATCAACAACTGTCCCAGTGGGCTGAATCTGCAGCATCGGCTAACATCTTTATTGCTGAGTACCACAAGTGGCGTCACAAAGACTTTATTACAAACTCTTTATGTTTCCCCTTTGTCATCATCATCACCTTTTATTGGATGCCCAGGGCCACGGACCGGGTCACTGCTGCCATGACACTGCCCCTTTAAGAAGCGGCCCAGTACCGAGTATCCCCACTGCCCTGGTGGGCGCTCCAAATGACTTTTCTCCAGAAAACAGATGAGACTCAACCTCTCAAGTCTAAGGCTGTGAGAAAAAAATTGGATGTCGTGCGGAGCCACAGTACAGCATCCAATTTTTAAGGATACATTGCAATTCTGTAATGTAGGAAACTATAGGTGGTATTGAAAAGGATTAAGAGATGCTGATTACAAAAAAGGATTTTTTATACAGACTGCAAACGGATAGAATACGGAAGACTAGTGAGAAAAAATCATTTACTTTACTGGATGAAACTCTGAAAAATAGATTACAGTTGTAGAACGCTGACAGTAACCAAACAGTGTATCCACTAATAACATCTAGTGCTCAGGATATGGTAATCACATGCTATACTCACTACCTCACTATATATGAACACAGATTGATATGGTTATTATGTGGGTGGTTTAACCCCTCTCTGCCATCCGACGTACTATACAGTCCATGTGACCTGGCACAATTTGACCATGGACAGTATAGTAATTCATCGCGATCGATCGTGCTCACGGGGGGAGCGTAGCCGATCGCGACTGTCAGCTGATTCTGACAGCGGACACTGGGCACCAGATGCCAGGAGCGCTCCCGGCTCTTTAGACCCCGAAATACTGCAATCTTAACAAGATCACAACATTCAAGAGCCGGCAAAGGGGCTGACAGCCCCTCTGCCTTTGGATCGGAAACCCTGTGGCGTGACAGTCCCGATCATTGCCATGGTGAGCCGGACGACAACATGACGACATCCAGCTCACCGGAGCTAAGTAAACTTGCTGATCATGTGCAGTGCATGATCAGCAAGTCCTCCCTGTCAGTGCAGCACTGACAGTTTCTATATCATGCACGTCATCTTGTCCGGCAAAAAATAAGCACCATACAGCTCCATCAGTGGAAAAATAAAAAAGTTATAGCTTTAGAATAAAGTGATGCAAAAACAATTATTTTTTTCTACAAATTAGTTTTTATTGTATAAAAGCGCCAAAACATAAAAAAGGTATAAATTAGGTATCAATATGGAAAGGAGTCTTCTGCTCACTGAGCAGACACTCAATGGGATAGATGAGGGGGGGTGCTAGGATGGAGCTGCAGGACACTGAAGTAGGAAGCTGGGTGACAGTTAGAAGGCGGGGTAGAGGGAAGAGCGCCAGGGAGGCTAGTCCTGATCTGGCACACCCCAATAAGTTTGCTAAGTTGGCAGATGAGGGGAGTGTCAGTACAGGGGTAGCACTGCTGCAGCAAGCATGTCCTCTGAAAGCCGGAGGAGTGTCTGCTCCAGTAAAGGGGGAATTAGGAGAGCAGGGCAGACCAGACAGGTGCTGGTAGTGGGGGACTCAATTATTAGGGGAACAGATAGGGCAATCTGTCACAAAGACAGGGATCGTCAAACAGTGTGCTGCCTACCTGGTGCTCGAGTCCGACACATCGCTGATCTGGTTGACAGATTACTGGGAGGGGCTGGTGAGGACCCAGCGGTCATGGTGCACATTGACACGAATGACAAAGTTAGAGATAGGTAGAAGGTCCTTAAAGACGATTTCAGGGAATAAGGCTGCAAGCTTAAAGTAAGGACCTCCAACGTGGTATTTTCTGAAATACTGCCTGTACCACTAGAGACTAAACTAGAGATGGGGGGGGGAGGGTATTCATTTTATAGGAGGGGAAGACTGTGCAGAGAGAGACCTGAGCATAAATAATGAAATTGGGAGTGGGGTTAGAACAGTTAATAATTTAAGAAAGAATAGAGGTACAGAGAGATACATAAAGTGCATGTATACTAATGCCAGAATCCTCACCAACAAAATGGAGGAATTAGAATTAATTTTGTTGGAACATAATTATGACATGGTGGGGATATCTGAGATATGGCTGGACGAGAGCCATGACTGGGCGGTTAATTTTCAGGGCTATAGTCTGTTCAGAAATGACCGTACAAATAAGTGGGGTGGGGTGTTTATATGTAAAATCATCCTTAAAACCCATTCTGCGTGACAATATATGTGAATCTAATGAAGATGTAGAGTCCCTTTAGGTGGAGATAAGGGGAGGGGGAAAAATAGTAAATTACTAATAGGGGTTTGTTATAAGTCTCCAAAAATAATGG
>VIAB01041713.1:9342-21504 GCA_009801035.1 Oophaga pumilio
TGTTGACCAGCGGCGCCAACACAAAAAAGAACTTTGGGAGGATCTGTACTCGCAGCTCCGGCAACCCACTCACACTGCCGCCGCTTCTCAACCAAGTGATCAGCGGCAACAGCATTCAGGGGCGCCGAGGCTACTGGAACTGCCCCCAACACTAGGCCGCTCCCCCTCCCACTGAGGAGCGCACCACAGTATCGTGGCATGACCGTTCGTCCACCGCCGGGCCGCCCTCACTGTCCTGCCTCTCGGCTGATGCACCTGCTGCTACGTCCCCGCTACTACAAGCAGAGACGGAGCTCTGCGCCTCGCTACCGTGCTCTGTAATCTCCCTGCGCCTTTGCACCGGATCCACAGCAGAACCCGGGTTGGGCTGGGCAACGGGGCTTATACAGCGAGCTGACCCTGCAGCCGACTCAGGGGGTACAGGGAGGGGGGCATATACATAGCTTACCGCTTCTTGCAGCTTGGGCTTGGTGGTCTTTGCCTTTTTCCTCCGGCACCCAGGTGCCTACTCTGGTAAATCGTCACCAAGATGGAAATTCTGAAGGCACACTGTGGACTCCAGTAGCTTGATCTCCGCCATTAGCGCCCCTCCCTGGCCTCTGTTGCCACTGTCCTCCCCAGAGTCAGCAGGACTGTGACCAGATGTTAATGTCGCCTGTCCTGCAGAGAGCTCGCTGCACGTTGCCTGCGGGTGACTTTGCAGGCTTCCAGGCGGGACTTTCTGCTGGTCATCATCATCATCATCATCATCATCATCATCATCCACCTGGCTCTCAGGCTGCAGCCCCATCTGCCTTTGCTCTCTGTTATCAGCCATTTCTCTAAATCTGTCTTCATTTATTAGTTTTTCTTTAAAGGGACCACTCTTCTCTCTTATGAAGGCTTTTCTGACTTCCAGTTCATTAATTTCAACTTTCAGCCTCTTTACCTCTGCCTGGAGCTGATTCTTCCTGGCTTTGGAGGAACCTGCAGCTTTTGTTCTTGTGCAGCACAGCTCCTCCCGGAGCCTCCTGATGGTCTTGCTTGCTTTTTCATACTCACGGAGGTGGCTCATGACCCGGGAGGCATAGGTGGACACAGACTCCCGGGGTCTCTGCAGCGTCCAACCCTCCTCAGTGAGGTCGGCCTCACCTCGGTGAGCACTCAGCTTTCCTCTGGAAGGACCGCCATCTTGCACACTGCTAGCAGTCTTCTCCTCCATGTTGGAAGCCTTTTGGCTTCTCTGGGTTTCTGCAGACTTGGGAGGAGTAGGAGCCACATTGCTGTGACTCCTGGTAGAGCGTCTCCCTCTGATGTGCAGGCCGGTTGCTGGTTTCTTCTGCCACCCGCCGGAAACAGAAGCCTGGGACTTGGCTCCTTCATTCATCCCAGGAAACCCACTCCTCCCTGGGTAGGAGAGAGCAGGTCCCTGGGTGGAGAGGTGGTGGTTCTCTGGAGGTCAGGAGCAAACAGCAGGATCACTGTCGACCGCACCCACAATCACCACAATGAGCAGCAGCTGAACAGAGCTGCACTCACTATTCTGCTGGTGCAAATACAGTCACTGTATACATACATTACATTACTGATCCTGAGTTACATCCTGTATTATACTCCAGAGCTGCACTCACTATTCTGCTGGTGCAGTCACTGTGTACATACATTACATTACTAATCCTATACTGATCATGAGTTATTTACAAAGTTCAGGATTTTTTACATTATTTCATTTGATTTGTTTCAGGTAAATGTGTTACAGTCAAAGAGTACGATTCCATCTTTAATGAACTAAAGGGTGAGTTTAAAGAGTAATTACCCTTTTAATTTGCTTTATATGTATCAATAGTAGAACTGAACATATCAAAGTTTGAAATACTTGTTTCTGGAAAAAAATGCCTTTTACAACACCTTTTCTTTTCTACTGTAATTATTCACTCTCAAAAGCTGCTCAAAACAGTCTACAGTGCTGTCTTCAGTGAGGAATAACAAGCCAAGTAATTGATAAAATGTGTATAGAAGTCTTCAGAGAGTTGTTCTAAAAGAGGAAAGGTAGAGAATTTAAAAAGAAACTTCAGCACTCTCTAGCCACTAGAACCTGCAGAGGGAAAAACCTTATTGTTAACATTAAATTATTAATGCAAAATACTATAAAAGTAGTCCAAGAAATTCTGCCATATAATGTTAGTGTGCTGCCATTTGAGATGCTATTTAATTCACAATTTTCATTTCTTCAAAACATAAAAAGTAGATTTTTTTATTTATTTTTTTTAGATTTGTTATATATATATTTTTTAAATTAATGTATTTTTTTTAAATTTTTGTCCAAAATAGGAGAATTTTTTGGGCATAAGAAGAAACCAACCTGGATCCTGAGCGAATGGAGTAAGTTTATTTATATGAGACTTTTTCCATGTCAATGATCTGAGTTTAATACTAATGATCTGTGAAGGAATTCCAGATAATGTCAAGGTAAACAACGTATTATTATACATGAAAGACAGAATGAAATTAAAAAAATAATCACAAAAAAGGAAACAAAATCGTTTGGAAAAGTTAACAAAGAGGAAAGATTCATGATCGTGTACTCATTCACCAGTGAACATCCGTAAAGAGTATATAACACGGGATTCTGTTGCAATAGCAATATTAATAACATTTTTATTTGCTATTATTTTTTGCATCGGGGGTTAGAATTTTGATTTGTAAGATTCTGTCTCTAGTCCCAGTATATATGTCTCCCATCCTGGTATATATATCACCCATCCTGGTATATATGTCTCCCATCCTGGTATATATCTCTCCGATCATGGTATATATATCTCCCATCCTGGTATATACTGTATCTCCCATCCTGGTATATATGTCTCCCATCCTGGTATATATGTCTCCCATCCTGGTATATTTGTCCCCCATCCTGGTATATTTGTCCCCCATCCTGGTGTATACAGTATGTCTCCAATTTGCTGCTTTTCTTTCACGCATAAAAAAAATAAACTCATCTTCATGCGCTCCTGCAAAGCGAGGCATCCACTTCTATAGCTGACTTCAGCCTAAAGAAACGGGCAGGGCTTGATGTCACTGCCATCCTCTGCTAGTGAGTGGCTACCAGTGACTTACATGCCGACGTCTGTTACCGCCTCTGATTGGCCATAGCTTGTATTGCGGTGCAGGGACTCAGAGAGCTCCTATCACTACATATATCAGTGATATAGCCGAAACCTGATGAATTCATTATTTTTAACTCTTATAGCCGGATTTCCTAAAAAGCCTTTGATGTTTCCTGAAAAAACGGGTGAGTGTTTTATTTAACAAAAATATTTATTTTCTTCAACTTTAACAATAACATCCATTAAAAATAAAAGTTTCATTCGAAAATTCATGGATTTGATGAGATTAGTATTTTTTCTTGTTTTATTCAAAGCGTAGCTACACCTTGGGGAATTTTTTAGATTTTATCGCTCATGGTCTGAGACCTTAGACCTCCAACAATCACTGAAAAGACTGTTTAGAAGTTCCTAAGGGATTTTACAAAGTATATAAAAATACTCCAAAATTTAGTTACATCTAGTGATGAGCGAGTTTACTCGTTACTCAGGTTTTCCCGAGCATGCTCGGGTGTCCTCCGAGTATTTTGACATGCTCGGAGATTTAGTTTCTGTTGACGCAGCTGCATGATTTGCGACTGCTAGACAGCCTGAATACATGTGGGGATTCCCTAACAAATAGGCATTCCCCAAAAGTATTCAGGCTGTCTAGTAGCTGCAAATCATGCAGGCTGTGGTGACAGAAAGTAAATCTCCGAGCACTCCCAAATACTCGGAGATCACCCGAGCATGCTCGGGAAAACCGGAGCGACGAGCATACTCCCTCATCACTAGTTACATTTAAATAAAGAGATTATGTAAAATATCGGAGACAGGAATAATGATTGAGAAAGAATTGCATGAGTTTCTTGAAAACAAAGCTTTGTTAAAAACTATGTTTTTTTGTTGTAAAATAATAAAATAAAATAATATTTTGATAAATATGGTCATTTTATTTCAAGACAAAGTGACCTCCTGCAGCTTCCTCCATTGATAGGACAATGATCTTGTTTTTCTTCTGACAGGTAAATTGCCTTGGACATTATGGATAAGCAAAAAAGAGCGTGAGTGTCTAAATTACACATATTTTTGTAAATCATTATCTTAATTATAAATGTGAATTTTGCTAAAGTTACTGAAAATTACATTTCTTATTTCTTAGGTTTTGTTGAGAGTTGAGTAATGGGCTTGTCTCTTAAAAAGTTTTTAGGTCACGTAAACATCACTAAAGGAAGTCTTTGCTTGGCAATCATTCTGTTATAAGAGATGAAGAGTCACTTTATAGACTCGCGCTCTGAAAGTCTTGATATGATATAATGTGTTACCCCTTGTAGCTGATGGGGCAAACCCTTCAAGGGATATTCTAGCTCCATTCACTTCTGCATTTTGATTGAGAATTAAAAACATACTATTAAGAATAAAAAATAATAATACATTTTATATAAAATTGAGATTTAAAGGGCTATTTTAAAAAAATCAAGTTATTTCCTATATGTAGAATGAGGGATAACTTGCTGATCACTTTAAGTCTAACTGGGAATGGAGATCTGGGACCCCAAGAATGGAGCTTGGCAGCCCCATCCTGAACGGAGCAGAGGTGTACATACTTGATCTTTGCTTCATTCATTGTCTTTGGGACTGTCAGTATTTAAATCACATCGACACACAATCATATGCACCTCCGCTCAACTCAGGAGGGTGCGACTGAAGAGCACTGATCCCAAGATTAGTTAGGTTTCCAGTGCTGGGACATTAGGACATTTCATAACTTACTAATTCAATAGCATTTGAATGTTTTTTTTTTAACTGGACAACCCCTTTAATTTTTCCCCACCATTAGATCCACTATTACATCCTGGAGCTGGGACATGTGTATGGAGTATTATGAGGAAATGAGCTCACTTCACATAGGGCAGGAGTCAGCTGTGTTATACAGCCAGCACTTGCAGCCAGCATCCACTATAGCTGTTTAGCCACTTAAAACAGACCTTTCACTGGATTTTTTTTTAACTTAAAGGGGTGGTCCGGTATCTAAAATGTATTTCTAAACATCTATCCATACACCCTAACCTTTTTGTAATTTGCTTTATTAGACAACACCCTACATTTTTCCCTATTTACCTAATCCTTAAATGTGTTTTTTTTACTTGATCACCTGTGGTGCTTTGTTTGTGAGAAGTCTAAAATGTGACATCACAGGAGACTGGAGCTGCACTCACTGTCCATTGGGTCCTTCGTCCCTACTGGTACATGATTTTACAGGAGACAGCGCTGCACTTACTCACTAGTTTATTGCATTGCCGCAACAGCTGAAGACAAACTGAATCCTGTGTGAATGACACTGAGGTAGAGGAGAGTGCAGTGCCAGCTCTCTGCTTCTATTTCTGCCGTAGCTCCTGCGAAAGAAAAAGTTGTCAGGAGGCGAAGATAGAAGCAGTAAGTGACACCAGCGCAGTTCCACAGCTTCTAGCACCACACTGAAATTAATCTTCATCAGTGGTGGAGATGGTGTCTTTCACTGCTTCTTGAACTGCCCTTCAATGAGTCATCAGCCAGTGCTGCACTCACTTTTCCCACAGCTTCCATCACTCATGATCCAGGATGTCTTCAGAGGGCAGTGATGCAAAAAAACTAATGAGTAACTGCAGTGATGCCTCCTGATGACATCCTATTCCAGGAGGAGTGATGTATGCTGCCAGTAGTGAGCCCCAGCCCCACCCTCCTGTTACATCACATTTGAGACTCCTCTGAAACAAAATGTCACAGTACAGTACAGTAAAAATTTTTTTTTGAGATTAGCTAATTAAGTAAAAGTGTAGGGTGTTATTATAAAACTCATTACAAATGTTGTAAGGAATCAGGATAGATGTTTAGAAAATGCATTTTCAGTGCTGGACCACCGCTTAAAGTGGAAAATCGCCGACGAATGGGGCTACTCCACTGATTCTGCAACAATTTTGTATTTTATTCTGTGTCTCTCTGTTCCAAAGTTATGTCCCCCTGAAATAATGGTCAAATGTTTTCTTCTTTCACCTGGGCATATTCTGCAGAGCTTCTTTGTGGGCAGTTGCTTTTTTCTCTCCTGTGATGCTGGCTAATCAAAGCATGGTCACACCCACAGAAAAGTCCTGTGGTATACGCCCAATTCACTAAAGATAAAATTTGTATCTTTAATATCGGGAGGCATACCTTCTGAATGGAGGGAAGAAGATCCCTGTATTCCCTGTAAACTGACACTATGTACAGATCTCCTGTGTATAATGTCACTGGTGATCACTGTATTAGCTGTACACTGACACTATATACAGAGCTCCTGTGTATAATGTCACTGGTGATCACTGTATTACCTGTACACTATATACTATACACAGAGCACCTGTGTATAATGTCACTGGTAATCACTGTATTGCCTGTACACTGACACTATATACAGAGCTCCTGTGTATAATTTCACTGGTGCTCTCTGTATTACCTGTGCACTGACACTATATACAGAGCTCCTGTATATAATGTCACTGGTAATTACTGTATTACTTGTACACTATACACTATATACAGAGCTCCTGTGTATAATGTCACTGGTGATCACTGTGTTACCTGTACACTGACACTATATACAGAGCTCCTGTCTATAATGTCACCAGTGATCATTATATTACCTGTACACTATACACTATATATAGAGTTCCTGTGTATAATGTGATCAGTGATCACTGTATTACCTGTACACTGACAATATATACAGAGTTCCTGTGTATAATGTCACTGGTGACCACTGTATTATCTGTACACTGACCCTATATACAGAGCTCCTATGTATAATATCACTGATGATCTTTGTTTTACCTGTACACTGACACTATATACAGAACTCCTGGGTATAATGTCACTGGTGATCACTTAATTATCTGTACAATGACACTATATACAGAGCTCCTGTATATAATGGCACTAGTGATTAATTTATTACCTGTACTCTATACACTATATACAGAGTTCGTGTACAATGTCACTGGTGATAACTGTATTATCTGTACACTGACACTGTATACAGAGCTCCTGTGTATAATGGCACTGGTGACCACTGTATTACCTGTACAATATACATTATATACAGAACTCCTGTGTATAATGTCACTGGTGATCATTGAATTACCTGTACACTGACACTATATACAGAGCTCCTGTACATAATGTCACTGGTGATCACTGTATTACCTGTACACTATACACGGAGCTACTGTACATAATGTCACCAGTGATCACTGTATTACTTGTACATTATACACTATATTACATGTACAATATTACAATATAAAAAATGGTTGCACTCAATCATGTTAAGGCATGTCAATATGAAATCTATGAAATGTGAATAGCAAAATTGGCTTTAGAATGTTAGGAAAAATACATGAAAAATGCATGAGACACTTAACTCAATCGTGTTAAAGCATGTCAATGTGAAATCTATGAAACGTGAATAGGAAAAATGGCTTTTGAATATCAGGAAAAATACATGAGATGCTTTGCACAAAATTTGGCCAAATAATGTCTGCCCATCAAACAATGCCAAGCTGGACTCAAGAGTCTGATGGGTCCCTGACCAGTGTTAATACCTCTGCATGGGTGAATGTGGACACCTCTCTCAGTAAAGCCTACTTTTATGGGTTGGCAGGAACCAGCTGTAATTAAAATCACCACATGGGGAAGGGTGGAGTGTTCAGTAAGAAAGCTAGCATACAAATAACAGAAAACTGACTTGCTTATCAAGAACTAGGCTGAACAGGTGCAAACCAAAAAACAGCTACATACATGTACAGTATGCGAAAATAGTTGCACTCAATAGTGTTAAAGCATGTCAATGTGAAATCTATGAAATGTGAATAGGAAAAATTGCTTTCGGATATAAGGAAAAATACATGAGATGCTTTGCACAAAATTTGGCCAAATAATGTCTGCCCATCAACCAATGCCAAGGTGGTCTCAAGAGTCTGATGGGTCCCTGACCAGTGTGAACACCTCTCTAAGGCTAATGTCTGAATGTATGGGTGAATATGGACACTTCTCTCAGTAAAGCCTATATTTATGGGGTGGCAGGAACCAGCTGTAATTAAAATCACCACATGATGATTTTAACACATGAACTCCTGTGTATAATGTCACTGGTGATCACTGTATTCCCTGTACACTGACACTATATACAGAGTTCCTGTGTATAATGTCATTGGTAATCACTGTATTACCTGTACACTGACACTATATACAGAGCTCCTGTGTATAAAGTCACTGGTTATCCCTGTATTACCTGTACACTATACAAAGGAGGTCTGTATATAGTGTCACTGTACAGGTAATACAGGGATAACCAGTGACTTTATACAGGGACTCTGTATATAGTGTCAATGTCACTGATGATTCCTGTATTACCTGTACGCTGACACTATATACAGAGTTCCTGTGTATAATGTCATCGGTGATCAGTAATAATGCCTCTTAATTGGCCCCTCCAGTAATTAGGTCTCCCACTTGCCAACATAAACTAATAATGTTTGTTCGTCATTTTGGCCCCTATATAGTAGTTATGACTCCCATCCTGGCTCTATCCTGTAATAATGTCAACCATCTTGTAAAAATGTCCTCCATCCTTGGCCCTTTTATTTAATAATATCCCCATCCTCTAATATTGTCCCCATCCTGTAATAATGTACTCCATCCTGGGTCCCTTAATGAAAAGATATCCCCCATCCTTTAAAAATGTCCTCCATTCTGGGTCAAATCCTGTAATAATTTTAATAATGTCTCCCATCCTGGACCCTTTATTTAATAATATCCTCTGTCCAGGGCACCTATGTCCTCCATCTTGTGATCCAATGTCCCACCCATCTTGGGCACATATGTTTCCCATTCTAGGTCCCTATGTCCCCCTGTGATGGTGTGATATGTTCTGTGGGTATCATTTTGTGTATATTTATATTTTACTGATTTACATGGTGTTCTCTTGTTGCCCGGTATCATTTTGTGTATTCCACATATTGTCTAGAGTCTCAATTATCAGCCTTTTGGCTGATAATAGCTCACCTACCATCTGCAGCCTGAATGTGTCTATGCCTCTTGATAAACCTCTGCTGACATTTCCTGATAATCCATTCATGACCCCTCAGCTATCCAAATGCAGCCAGTCACCCCCTGTAGTGCCTTAATCCCTGAGGCACCTTTCTCAGGTCAGAGTGGCCTGAAAGGCATCAAACCTGTCTGACTATCCTGGGACATAAGGAGGGGGTCTGAGGAGGACTGAGAGGGGGAAGTCAGATCCTGTGTGGTGAGGATGGTGTAAAGACACAGCACGTCAGAGAGAAAGAAGGATATGGTTTCTTTTGTTTATCCTCTGTCGTCTGGATTATTGGACTCATCTCCTGGGACATTTATCCTGTTACTGAACTGCATTTGTGTTCTGGACTATTATATCCTCAGTGTGGTGGATTGTTTATGGACCTTTTAGTTTTGCCTATAATAAAGGTCTTGGGATTGTTCACACTTCTCTTGATCTGTTGATTGTGTGATACCGGAGAAGGACCGCGCGACATCCCCCATCTTGGGCACATATGTTCCCTATTCTATGTACCTATGTCCTCCATCCTGGGCCCACATGTTCCACATCCTGCAACACTATCTCCTCTTTCCATGGTCTCTATGTCCTCCATCTAGGATACCTATATTTCTCATCCTGGGCCCCTATGTCCCTTGGAATGGGAACCTATGTCTGTCATATTGCTGCAGCCACAGAGAAAAAAAAAAGATGTTTCTTACCTCCTTGTGTTCCTGCTGGGCCTTTCCAACACTGATTTTAAGACAGAAGAGAGATAAGAGTTAAAAACTTTGCTATGAGAAGACCTCACTGATAGGTTTGCTGATAATTATTTTGCAGTCTGTCATGCCATGTACTACCTACAAATCTACAAATTCAAAGCTAAAAAAATGCAAAATTGAATTTTGACTTCAAAGAAGGGAAAACGCACATTATGTTGCCCTTTTCCTTTAAAAATAAAAATGTACATTTTGGTTAAAACATTTAATAACATTTCTATGAAAGATTTTATAAATATTCATATTCTAATTTAATTAATAAAAGGTGGGAAACATCTGATCCCCGAAATACCAGGAATGATAAAGGAAGAATTGAGTGAGTGTCTGGAACAAAACTTTGAATTTTTTCAGAAGAAAAATGCTATAAATGTAAACCCAATGACCAAGCGTAGTCAAGATTTAGTTGTCACAAAAATACAAAAGTAACAAAAAAAATTGTACTAAATGTATCTTTTCTGATTTTATCTTTAAATCATACAGGTGGATTGCTGGGAATTCCTTCCATCATTGCTGTGATTACAACAGAAAAAAGTGAGTGTTCAGTCAAAAAATGTGTTTTACATTCTTTAAAATTTATTTTCTTTGAAGTAACAGCTATCAATGATGGATCTTCAAAAGATTGCCATTGTTTTTTTTTTCATTCTTACAGCTGGATTACCTGGAATACCAGAGAAAATCAAAGATGAACTGAGTGAGTATCATAAAGAAAAATGAAATAAACATGTGAAAAATATTTTTACTTATTATGAAACCCACCCCCCCTGTCAAAAAATAAAATTATACAAAGCCTAGGGCTACATGACTATTTTGGCTGCGACACCTGTCGTGTGATCAAAATTCGTTAGGTGTTTCTGCTAAATCGCATTTTCAATTGAAATATACAGTATTTTTTATATGATGCAAAGTGAGTGTTCAGAAAACAAAAACGTCTTTTGCATAAAAAAACACCAAAATCATTTCCCTCAAATAATGACTAAATTAAAATAGATGGACATTGATAAAATTGTTTTTGTTCTTGTTTTAATCCTTATAGATAGATTACCAGGGATACCAGGAATACCAAGAATACCAGGAAGGCCGGAGTCACGCTAGCGTATTGCATCCGATGCAAGAGCATCGGATGCGATATGCAAATGACCCTCGGCTCCTGCTCTGCTGCGAACAGGAGCCGAGTGTCATGAGAGTGTGCTCCGAACCTCTTGCACAGAGAGGATCGGAGCACAGCTGTGGAGGAGGCAGAGAAATGAATTACTCCATCTCCTCCATTGCCGGGGTCAGCATAAAAATCGCACAGCACTCACATGGTACGATTGCTGTGCGAGTGCTGTGCGATTTTTTTTATCGCACCCATTGAATTCTATTGATGGATGCAATCCAATCGCAGTTGAACACACCATCATAGATTAACATTGGTACGAATTCGTCCGATTTAATCGCAAGTGAGCATGAGCCCGAATACCAGGAATACCAGGGTTAGGGCTCATGCCCACTTGCAATTTAATTGGACGAATTCAATCCGATAAAAAATCGGATTGAATTCGGGCCAATGTTAATCTATGATGGTGTGTTCATCTGCGATTTTTTTCCAGCCCAGATCGAATCACAATCGGACTTGAAAAAAATCGCAGCATGGTGCGATTGTCAGCAAAAATCGGATCGCATTCCTCAATAGAATTCAATGGGTGCGATAAAAAATCACACAGCACTCGCACACCAATCGTACTATGCGAGTGCTGTGCGATTTTTACGCTGACCCCGGCAATGGAGGAGATGGAGAAATTCATTTCTCCACCTCCTCCGCAGCTGTGCAAGAGGCTCGGAGCACACTCGCATGACACTCGGCTCCGGCTCGCAGCAGAGCAGGAGCCGAGGGTCATTAGCATATCGCATCCGATGCCAAACGCTAGTGTGACCCTGGCCTTACCAGGAATACCAGGGTTATCAAAAGTACCAGGAATACCAGGAATGCAAGGGTTACCAGGAATACCAGGGTTAGGGCTCATGCCCACTTGCGAATTCAATCCGATAAAATGTTAATCTATGATGGTGTCTTCATCTGCGATTTTTTTTTCCAGCGCAGATCAGATCACAATCGGACTGCAAAAAAAATCACAGCATGCTGCGATTGTAATCGCAAATCGGATCGCATCCCGCAATAGATTTCAATGGGTGCGATAAAAAATCGCACAGCTCTCGCACAGCAATCGTACCATGTGAGTGCTGTGCGATTTTTACG